>JAOTQJ010076662.1:0-12833 GCA_025642045.1 Solanum sejunctum | reverse complement strand
CATAGGTCCCAATACTTTATTAAATCGAACCAATTAAGGACGTTCGGGGTTTAAATTACGTTGCGGGTCCTAACAAAGATAAATCTAATTACAATAAGATGGAAATTAAGTTTGCAACTCTGGATGCTTACAGCTCATTAAAATCTTCAAAATTCTCAGCTAACTCTACACGAAAGAAAATCAGCAACAGGGACTTGCACTATGGTCTGTCAAGGGAGAAGTGTAGTATGAGTACCAAACTAATGGTACTCAACAAGCATAAGCCGAATGGGATCCACAAATAAAGCAGGTATAAACAACATGAAAGTAAGGAAAGTATATAGCATAATTATTTAATACGAACAGGATAACACAAAATCAAGTACAACAAATAATAAGAAGAAGAGCAGAAGTGTACCTAGAAGGATTAGGTCTATTGTCTGCTAGCATGAAAGTTAGGTCACGAAGTTGAATTAGTAATAACAACGAAGGTAACATACAGAATTTGGGCTAATCTATCAACTTAGAAACTAGTTTGTAACAACCTAGGAGGGTACATGCTTAATCTAAAAAGAAGATGTCAAGCCTACCATGACTATAAAATCACTACAATAACATATCATAGACAGAGTAGGTATAAGCAAACAAAACCAACCAAAATCACAATAATAGAATAGTACCGATAGAGTAGGTATAAACAAACAAAACCAAGCAACGTCCTATACCATCGGTGATATAAACAGCAAATAAAACCTTGATCGGTATCGCATACTATCGAGTGAGCAAGTCATAAACAATATACTAGGGATAGTGATGCACGATGTCTATTTCTACCGCATAAACACAAGTGTCATATAATCTTTCCTCACCCAACTATCGAGATAGGACCAATAGCACCGTCTATTAGATATATTGTCTTTTCATCTAGGAATCCTACAAGGGCTTAGAAACCCATACGCATTGCCTGAAGCTGCACCAGGTCTTATCATAATAATCATCTCTATCAGTGATACTAGAGGAATAATAGTAGCCAAACGCAAAAGAGTGTCAAGCCGTCGGCTAGTCAAATCATAAAAAGTTGAGATCATTTCAGATACCTCTCATAGACCTAAGTAGAAAAGAGTATGTCCTTGATGCTCGAAGTATCAAATTCAAAAAACATATGATCCAATTGGTATGAATCCCTATAAAAACTAGTTTAAAATACAATATATATATCCATGTAAAAAAGCCAATCCCAAACAATGCCACATCACTAGTATAGAAAACAATTTCACCACTCTCACTCTCCACGCACAATGATGAATCAATTTATGATAAGGATCATACCATAAAAATAATATGAATGAGCAACCAATGTAATGCATGTTATACTAGTATAAAAATAAGTCACACAAAATCAAAGAAATGAACCTATACCACTATAGGAGAGAATCTATCTCAATAGTCATTACCTACACCAAGTCTATAGATCAAGTCCATAACTGAGCCAGCTAACTGAATCTATAGCTACAACAAGCCTCTCAAATCTCAAAATCAAACACAAGGTACATACTCAACAATCAGCATTACCCCAACATAAATCCTAATACAAATGTCTCCAAGCTAGATATAGAGTGTAAATAAGTCAATCCAAGGCCACGACAGGTCTCTAAGGTCCCGAGTATCGATTCAACGCATACCATCATCAATTAAGCCTACTAGAATCCACAACTAGATATAAACGGGCAGCTGGCTCTATAACAAGTGACTAAGTCTCAATCTATTTTAAGGCCATGCACATTATCCCTAGATAAAACCAATCATCCCACGTTGGAGTAGAATTAGCTCAACCACCATCTCAATCTAAAGTCCCCAATAGTCTATCCTAGACTAAAGCTCGACAAACAATCACATGAAGTAAGAAAGAATGGAATGGAAGGCATACTAGGGAAATGCAATTCTAACTATAAAGAAATATATATATTAAACATCATCTAACAATGCTTAGTCAAAGAGAATACTTCTGCCTACCTGGAAATCGACAATACGTGCTCTAAATCTACTCCAAAAGAACTATCTGCGCTTGAAACACCTCCAATTGCCATCATATTATCAAATTATTGGTCAACACCAAAAACTAATATTTTGCTATCAAGAACATAATTTTCGAAGTTAACCCAAAATTGGGTCAAAATGGGACTCTGGCTCTCATGATGGAAATCATAAAATCAACTCCATAAAAAAGTTACAAATATAACCTGGAACTTATATCCCAATATGAGGTACAATGCAAGGCTTAAAAGAATCACAATAGCATTGAACAAAGAAAACCTAATTTCCCCCAAAAGCAAGAAAAATACGTCAGCTAATTCGACTAAATTACCTCCAATGAGCTTCCAACACACTATTTGATCACACCATGGTGTTTTCCTAAAAACTCCATGTAAGATAGCCTAAAAATCTCTAAAAATGAACCTAAATTTCTCTGCAAATTGCCTCACAAATTTTCCCTCAAAATTCAGTCTGAAGATGACATATAACAGCAACTAAATACACATGTATATCACAACTAGAACTCGCACACTTCAAACTAAGTACACCCTGACAATCATTGTGGAAAACCCCATGATTTATGCCCAAGAATCTCTGAAAATGGGCCCAGAATGCTCAAGATATCAATCCTTAAAATTCACCAAAAATCCAATTCAAAATACCCAAACACAATAACTAAAATCAAGAGTCTAGCTCAATCAGATGTGCCAATCCAATATATGGGCTCAACAATACATTCCTTGCTAAACTTTACATGAAATGGACCTTTTGAATCATCCAATTTGGCCTCGAAATAGCAGAGAATTCATATCATAAGTATTACAAATTGAGCTAGTCACAACTTTGAAATCAAATATATAGACCATAAAAGAGACCTCTACTATCACTATGAATAGTACCCCATGATCACAGAATACAGATGCGGTCACCTTCGCTAGAAATCCCTATGCAACTACGGAGCATAAAGGTCTCAGGCCTATGCAATCATGGTGTCTCCTCCACGAACGTGAAGAATATAAAAATTCAACCTCCACGAATGCAGCCTAGGGATAGTGATCACCGAGATCAAATTCACCTGTACCAGTTATCAGCTGAAATGCAGATACTCGCCAAGGTTGAAATTTCTTATGGAGTGTTAGAGATTCATTTAGAATCTTATGTGCACAAATAGACTATGTTATCACACTAAATTCAACATTTCAAACTTAACTTGTAGTCAAAATTTTAATATAAGGTGGTTACAATGGAATGTGGGTCCCACGCCCAAGGCTATTCATACCCAACTTCCATCGAGGGGCACGAAATAAGTCCAGAAGCCTCAAGAGTCGAACAAAAGCTTGATCTAGACAAAACTCAATATTCTAGAGCTAACCGTGTTGTTAGAATTTCCATTCAAGTGTATTCTTCAAGAATGTTGACCAAAGTAAACTTTGGGTCAAATTTCAAAGGCCAAAATGCTAAATGGCCTAAACTAGAACTGAAGACATTGATGCTTGAACGAACCATGTTGCTAACCTAATTTCACCATTCCAGAGCTAGTGGAACTATCAAAATTCTATTCCAAGTCCATCTTCCTAGAGTTTGACTGAAGTCAACCATTCAAATTCCAAGAGCTTCAAAACATGCAAATTGGCTCAAAAACCAAACGAACAACCAGGCAATTGAGCTATTATGGCCAACAAATCATAAATAACTTTGGGTACTATGGAAAAGCTCTAAATGCTGAAATGACAAGGAGTGGATAAAATGACCTGGAGGATCATTGAAAGATCTTTTACTTAATAATGGTTTATAAGATGTTATTTATTAGTTGGAAGATATATATAGTTTAATTTAAAATTTTCTAATATTATCTATAACAATAAACATTATCCATTTTGAAGGGTAGTCTTTCCTTGAGTCATCCTTGTCCACTATGAAACTTGAAATTTGAATCTCCTTTGGAGGTTTTATTTTGCACTCTTCTTTCAATTATTTATTACATAAATTTCTTTATAAGTATATATGTTCAATAATATATGTGTTAGTATATATAGGCAAAATAGTTTAGTATAATTTGTTTTTCTCCCTTACGCTTTTTTAGCAATATAGTGTTTGCATTGACTCAAATTCTTTAGATATTGATTTTATTAGTGTTTATGTGGCTCAAAAAATGGCATGAAAATGGTGTCGCTGACTATTTTCTATGATGGAATTCTTGTGGTTCCCAGTTTCTCCAACGACAATGTTTTTATCAATCAAAAGACAAAGTTTTTATCAATCAAATGCCATTGATTTTTCCTGTGACATCCTATTAATCTATTCTATGTACCTCTGTTTCCAGCCTCATTCTTATATGTGGAAAAAGTATTGGGGTCATAAGAGACGTTTAGGATATAGCCGAGTTCAAAACTCTCCTATCAATCAAGTTTCTCATGTTAGATTTTACAAAGGTCAAATTAAATGATCATAAATTTTAGCACACAAATAATTAGGTGGACCATAACCTACAAAATGAAAAGTCTTTGAATTATCTTTTCAACGCCACTAATTCATTTCATTTGGAGTTTGGAGTCAAAAGTTATGAATTTTTACTACAAACTGCCAGAGAAGAGTTTTGTTATGAACTTACTTACGGGCCATGTTTTGATTGATGGCCCATATTGTTAACTCATTGAAAAATATCAAAGAGTTTATTTTTGAGTCCTATACTTACCAGACCCAACTATGGGTAATAAATGCTTCTATGGATGATAAATTGGGCTCGTGGAATCTATATAAAGACCCAAAAATTTTCTAAAAAGTTTATGAATTGGTTTTTATGGTCCATAGGTTAGCCCGTGGATGACTTTGACAATATTTTTAAGAAAGGTATTTTAGTTTTTTCTACCCTTTCAAGGCTTTAACTTGACATTTTTATACCTAAACAAGTCCCTAGACATATTCATTCAACGTTTTCATGCGAAAATGCCTTCTCCAACTTAGAGGAAGGTTTTAAGGAAGAAAACGGATCAAGTTTGAAGATAATCTTGTGAGTTCCTCCACCCATGCCAGGACATAAATTTTCCAGGTATATAAGGCTAACTAGAACATGGATTATGTTCTTCCATGTGCCCTATAACCTGAATTGGTAGAGGTGTGAATGAATTGAGTCTTCTATGAACATTTCTGGAATGTTTTTCTTAAATCCTAATGTATTCCTATATAATAATTTATGAATTACAGTTTTTATGAATTAAAAACTTGAAATAGATGATTTGACTTTTCTAAATGAACTCTAGAACGAATTCTTGTTATTTTTACTTATTGCACTTAAATGGGTATGCATGAGTATAATTTGAGCTAAAGAGTCTACAAAATTTCTAAATACTTTAACTCTACTTTTGTTTCCTAAACACTACAAATTGGAATGATGTATGATAAAAAGCCTTTATGAGCCATGTGCTAATCCTAGAAGAATGTTCCTAACCAAAGAGTTGACAGTTGATGTTGATTGAGTTGACAAATGTCCAATGATACTAGTTGAATGAGTTAACCATAGGGTTGATGTCTTATGAGCTTGTTGAGTCATAGGGGAGTGTTGAACACCGAATAGAGTCAGAGTAAGTCTAAGTTGAACTCAATAACTACGTGGCCAGCATAGGAGAGGATTGAACCATAAATCGGATGTTTCTCTGTTGTCCCAAAAAGAGGACTTGATATTATTGATTGTGGATTCACTCATGGGATGTCATATACACTAGAAAGATATTGGATGGATATAGCAATGACATCACTTTATTGTATCATCACCGGCTCATGGGTGATAGTTGTCAGTTAGAGAAATTCCCATATAGGTCTTGATAGTACTTTGAGTGTATTGAATTGGATGGTATATGTGTGGTCATTATTTAAACTAGATTCTTACTTTATGACTTGCTAATTGAGTTTCCTACTTCTTAAGTTGGGCTATTTAAGTTGATGTTATTATTCCTTTGCATGTTTCTTTCTACCATTTTACATACTCGTACATTTCACGTATTAGAGTTCATTTAGGCCTGCATCTTTTCATGATGTCGAGACAGGTACTAACGGTCATCAATAGGCACCCCGTTGAAGACCCATTGTATTCAGTTGATTGGGGAGTCCTCCCCGACTTTCGGAGATATCATGTTTTCTGTTATAGATTTGAGTTTCATATTTTTATTTTATTTGGATGTAACCATGGACCTATCATTGGTAGGAAGATGATTAGAGGCTTCATAGGATAGACTATTGAGTTGTAATTGGATTATGATTTTTGCTAGTTTCTTTCACACTAGTCTTAATCAGTTGATTCTTAGATTGTTTAGCCTTTGGCCTTTAATTATCAAGTTAGTATTGCCTTTCATTAAGTACTCTTAATCCTTGATGTCTTCTGCTATTAGATTGTTATTGAACAAATGTGATGAAGTCAAGTGATTTGTTTGGGGGCTAGCAATAGTCTCTGAGTGTCGGCCATGCCAAGCGTACCCTCCCGTGGTGTGACATCTCCCTTTACATTTTTGAACTGGTTACGCATAATTGTGATATTCAATTTTTGTATAACAAAATAATTATATAGCAAAGTAGGGAGTTATGTACAAAGGCATGATTGTTGGACATTGTCCCAACATACCAGTAATAGCAATATTTAACGAAGAAAGCTAATCAAGAGCTATAGTTCAAACATAGTAGTTAAGCTTTGCAATTTGGCTTCATAGCTTGGGTTTCAAACTACCTTAGCAAAAAGAAGAGAATCATGCCCAAGGAACCAGAGCAACTAGTTACCAAGGAAATAATGTTAAGATACTGAAAAAGATGGAATAAACCATTAAAGACAACTAAAAACTTACTTTTATAGATGAAGAAGTTGATGGAGTACATACAATAGTTCAATGTATATATTTAAGAAGAAATATCAGGCTAGGGTTAGATATTGGGCTTAAACAATTTTTAGTTGTGATGTTTGTCTTTCAGATTTGGGAAATAGGTATTTTAGTTAATTTAATGATTAGCCCATAATTTATATTATTTAGTTAGGACTCTTCCTCTCCTATTTTGTAGGAGTTAGCTTGCACAATATATTTTGTTTGCTTTGTATAGAAACACCATTGGAGTCTCATCAATAATATATACTATTTTTTATTCTACTTTTTCTGAAATTATATAGTATCAGAGACAAAACACTCTAACGAGTATGCTATCTAGATCCAATTTTTTTCTCTCTGATAATGGCCTCATCCTACCCAATCATCAATGTTGATGCTGCCCCTATACTCAAACACTTAATTAAATTCAATCCATCCTTCCAATTGTGCATTAAACTATGTGGAAGCCATAACTTCACCATTTGGAAGGCCCAAATTGCCATGCTGCTTCATGGCTATGACCTCTATGATTATCTCAATGTCACTATGTATCCCCTCCTGAAACAGTCACCACTAACAACCTTGTGATAGCCAACACTACGTTCAAGGATCGGTTTTGTCAAGAAAATTCATCCATAATGCTCTCATGGCCTCCGTTGATGCCACCATCACGTCTACTGTAGCTTCTACAACCACCTCCAAAGTAACGTGGGATCAACTTCACACATATTTTGTAGATAAATTGCAAACCCGCATCTTCAGCCTCTATCACCACCTTAGTTAGGTATGCAAAGACAACAAATTGGTTGTTGTATATATTCGAGAGATTCAATCTCACTATGATGAACTCACCATAGCAGGTTCACCCGTCTCCAATGAAGAACTTGTGGTGAAAATATTGAGTGGACTTGGTACTGAATTTCGTGAGATATCAGCATCCATATGGGAACGTGACTCCCTAATTAGCTATTCTGAAACTTTTGATAAGCTTCTCAATCATGAATAGTTCCTCAAACATGAGGACCTCAAGAAGACTACCACCGAGGTTTCCGCAGCTATTGCTCAGCATAACATAAATAATTCACGTGCCAATGCAACCCTCGATGCCAACCCACCACCAACAATGGGCATACACATAACAGATAATATAATCACAATGCCACTTCCCAGAATCTAAAAGATTAATCTCAGTGGCGTAACTTTCCACCGCAATCCTCGCAGATTCATTTCCAACTTTGTGACGAATTTGGGGCATATAACAAATCTCTGCCACTCCCATTCCCATAACCACTTTAAAGCGAAAGTAAATTTTGTTGCATACACAATTTTAAGTGACCCCTAAATTGTCGACTCGGGTGCCTCTCACCACGTTGCTGTCGACACCAATTCCCTCCACAATTTCAGCAGTTCAAAATGGGAGAGCAAGTGACCGTGGGTAATGGTAATGTGATTCCAATCATTCAAACTAGTAATATATATTTAAATGCATCAAATCTACTTTCAGACTCTCTAATATTACATATACAACTGCCATCAAACGCAAGCTGATTTTAGTTAATCAGTTTTGCAAAGATAATCTAACCTCCATGAATTTTTTCCATTTTACCTTTGGTGTGAAGGATCTGACTACGAGAACTCCTCTTCTATGAGCCAGAGTAAAGCTAGACTACATGAATGGCCTTTCCTGTCTTGACCAACCATCAATATTGCATCTGTTGGACCTTCTTTACATATGTGGCATCGCAGATTGGGCTAACCCCATTCTCGAGTTATATTTTCCATTTTACATAATTCTTGTCTGTCATATTCTTCAAAAGACAAATTTAATCATCGTAATTCTTGTTCTTGCAATAAAGCACATAGATTTCCATTTTATTCCAACACTTTGTCTTCCAATTTTCCATTAGAAATCATTTATAGTGATTTTGGGGGCCTTTCCTGGTTATGTCCATTGAGAGAAACATATATTATTATTTATTTTTTAATCATTACACTAAATACATTTGGTTGTACACAACTAAAAACAAACATGAAGGTCAAAAACTCTTTCAGATTTTACATCTTGTGCTTGAAAAATATTTTGGTCGCAAAATACTTACACTTTACACTGATGGAAATGGAGAATATCAAGCCCTAGAATCATGCCTTAGTTCCAATGGGATACAACACCTTGTCTCTCCCCCACATACTCCTTAATGGGTTGCATTGGCTGAAAGACGCCATCAACACATTATTGTGACAACCAAAACATTTCTTCATCAAGCAAGTTTACCTTCAAACTTTTGGACCCTTGCTTGCCATCATTTTGCATTTCTCATAAGAAAACTACCCACCACCACTCTTAATAACAAGACTCCCTTTGAAATTCTTTTCAATGAACTGCCAACTTATGAATCCCTTCATCCCTTTGGTTGTTTATGCTACCCCTGGCTACACCCATATGCCCAAAACATATTAGAGCCATATTCCAAACTATGTGTCTATCTCATATTTTCATTATTCATCATTGTCATCAGTGTTTTGAACCCACAAGCTCCAGAATTTTCCTCTCACGAGATGTCAAATTTGTAAAAGATAACTTCTTGTTTGCTAATATGTTCTCTTAACTTTAAAAAGATTTTTTCATTTTTGACTTGGGACCATACATTCAATCCTACCAATCAAGATATACTACTTTACATGATATTCATGTAGATCTCCAGCTGCTGCCCCCTATAATTTCGTTAATATGAGACACATGCCATGAATCTTGCTCACTTTGCGCTACACAAGAGACCAACCCACAATCGGATCAGCTCATCACTCACAAACTGGTAAATGTTCCAACTACTTCTCCATCCCTTGATGTTCATCAGCAATCCTCTGTTATCAATAGCCTATCACCCATATTCATATTTCGAAGCTAACCCCCATCCTGCTCCACTCGTTCTTTCTCCTTAAATCATCGAGCACAAATTACTCATGTTTATCGGCGACGCCCACCACCACCCGATAGACAGAGTTTTGCTTTGCCTGCACCCACTGCATCCCTGGTTCAGGTTACCCAATCAGAACAAACCCATGTTGTAACAAGGTCGTAAAACAACATCGTCAAGCGATGAAAAATTTTGTACTATACTGCCCAACTAACCCAACCAATACCTCTTACCCCCTACAACCTACAAACAAGCACAAAAAGTTCATTTTAGAGAGATGCAATTTAGGTTGAGTTTGATGCATTAATAAACAACAAGACTTGGGAGTTGGTTCTACTAGACCACATCCACAATGTTGTTCACTGTAAGTATTTATTCCTGGTTAAAACTAATGTTGATGGCTCCATTGATAGGTACAAATAACGATTGGTTACTAATGGGTTCACTTAAAGGCCTGGGGTTGATTTTCATTAGACATATAGTTTAGTGGTTAAACCCACCTCAATTCATATCCTACTCACCCTTTCTATACAAAGAAATTGGCCTTTACATCTAATTGATGTCAATAATGTCTTTCTTCAAGGGCAGTGTCAAGAAAATGTCTATATGACCCACCCCCCTAGATATGACGATTTGATGCATCTTGGCTATATTTTCCATCTCATAAGCCTATTTATAAGCTGTGACAAGCTCCTAAAGCTTGGTATGATGCACTCACCGATTCTTTGATCCAAATGGGTTCCGAAATGTCTGATTATGATAATTATTTGTTTGTTCTTAATAATTTGGGTGTAACTATTTATGTTCTGATTCAGGTGGATGATATCATACTCATGGGTAGTGATGAAGTACTTTTTCAACAAATCATTACCTTTCTTTCAAAAAAATCTCTCTTAAGTATCTTGGTTCACTGCAATATTTCTTGGGCATTGAGGTACATAGGAATGATGATGGTTTGTTTCTTAGGCAATCTAAATATATACAGGAGGTGATCCATGACACTAAGATGCCAGACTGCAAAGGCATTATGTCACCAATGAGTACATCAGTAACACGATTGGTGTATGATGGAGCTCCCAAAACTGATGGCAAAGAGTATCATAGTGTTCTCGGGAAACTTCGGTACTTGTCGTTTACCTGACTTGACATCACCTATGCAGTAAACAAGCTTACCCAATTCAACACCTCTCCCTCTGTAGTTTACTAGCACGTAGTTAAACGTACACTCCGGTATCTTAAAGCAACATCCTAGTATGGTGTTCATATTTGAACACAACAATCCACCAAACTTTATTCTTATGTCGATGCTAATTGGGCGGGTGATATTAATGACCACCGTTCTATATCAGGTAACATTGTGTATCTAGGCACAATACCTATTTCTTAGTGCTATCGCAAGCAACCGACTATCTCACGCTCCTCCATTGAAGCAGAGTATAGAATAGTTTCTTCTGCCTTATCGAAAACAAATTAGATCACCCACTTGCTCAAGGATCTTTATGTGCTGCGCTTAGCTTCTCCAACAATACTTTGTGATAACAATGGGGTCACTTGTATTGCTGAAAGCCCAGTGCATCATACAAAAATGAAGCACCTCGAGGTTGATCTTCACTTTATTTGCAACCATGTTTGCAATGGCCAGGTTCAAATCTCACACATTCCCTCCACTAATCAAATTGCAGATCTGCTAACTAAACCACCATCCAAGACAATCTTCCTCTGCATATTTTCCAAGTTAGGCATTGTCTTTTCATACCTAACTTGAGGGGCCGTAACACTGCACATATTTTGTGTACGTATAGTACTACTTGGAAAATAGGATTTTAGTTAATTTAGTGATTAGCCTGTAAATTATATTATTCAGTTAGGACTCTTCTGCTCCTATTTTGTAGGAGTTGGCTTTGAACAATCTTTTATTTATTTTGTATATAAACTCTATTGGAGTTTCATTAATAAGATATACTATTTTTCATTCTACTTTTTCTAAACTTATAATAGGCCTAAATGAGTGTGTATTTATTTTAGTTATTATTAGTAAAATCTTTTAATTTGTTTTAAGAAAAAATCATATTATTTTTATTCTCTTTTTTGCCCAAAGTGAATAAATTATACATTAAATGTAATACAATTAAAAGTATCAATGAAATAAATTTAAAATGCGTTAGGTTTATAGATCTCTTGCTTCTATGCTTGCTTTATTTTTATAATGCTGAAATTAATCTCTTGTTTAGCTATAAGTTTTAAATTAAAATTTGAACTTAAAAATTTGAGTTTTTAAAGTAGTAATTTTTTAAATTTGTTTTGTTTGGATATGTAGTTCATTTGTAAATATTTTCTTTTTGATGTTTTGCAAGTAAAAGTGTGGATACTTCGTAGAATTTGAAATTAGTCTGAAGACAAATTTTCAAAATCTGTAAAAGATTTATGGTCAAACAAATATTTGAAGATATCTTTTAAAAATATTATCCAAAATATATAGTCAAATAGATATTTAATAAAAAAATTAAGAATTTGATCCAAAATTTGTGATCAAGTGCCAACGAAGAATGAGTTTGGTAAGAATTAAAATAGTTTTTCATAGTTTTCAATTAATTTTCTATATTTGGTTGATCAATTTTTTTAAAATATATATATATATATATATTCTAGGTAAAACAAAGTTTCCTAAAATAGAGGGACAAAATGAACCCTACACAATCTGTAAAAATGTCTTATTTATTTTAATAATTTGGCAGTGGCCATTTTATTTCAGTAATTCAAAACGGGTCAATGACAAAGTTCATCCAGTGCGGCCCAAAGGGCATACAAAAGATTCCTACTTCATCTATTGTCTCCGCACTTTCCGGAAGTAGTCTTCCCAAGTACACCTAACAAAGATGTATCTGGAGGCTGTGAGAAATCGTAGTTTTAGGTGTTAGGACCCGCAACGTAATTTAAACCCCGAACATTCCTAATTGGTTCGATTTAATAAAGTTTGAGAAAAATGTAACAATTTACTTAAGTTAGGTCCTTAAGAATAAAAAGGGATGTGGGGTCAAGGTGGGTGTCTTTTGTTGAT
>JAOTQJ010076652.1:0-12834 GCA_025642045.1 Solanum sejunctum | reverse complement strand
GGGGGGGAGGGGGGCGGGAGTCTGTACTCCATCAACTCAGGAGGGGGTTTGTACTCTATCAACTCAGGAGGGCGTTTGTACTCCATCAAATCAAGGGGGGATTGTACTATAACGTTCACTCCTTACACTTGTATTATTTTCAATATGAGCATGATTTTTCTTCAAGCATCATTCGTACATGTCATATTGTTAGTATGCTATTATTGCTTATGACTATACATTTTGCCTATGATATCTACCATTCATTGAATTGCATCCTACACACTTAGTACATTTAAACATTATAACGCGTACTCTATCCCAATATTGATGTCACTATGTAGGAACCGGTGCACCGCTTGATCTTCCTCCTCCTCTTCCACGTGGCTTGTTCGATTATCCTACAAGCTTGTTGGTGAGTCCTCCATTTTGGGGACATTGCTTATGAACTCTTTCTATGTATTAAGACTATCTTTTTATTGTTTATGTATTGAATATACGGGTGAGCTCGATTATTTTTCGTGGCCTCTGCTCTTGTCTAAGTAGTAGAGGTGTTATTAGACATGTTATGTATCTTTGCTATGAGCCTTGACTCTCTTGTTTCTTGATGAGTATGATATGGAAGCTTACCTTTAGTCTAATTCGACTTGTTTATGCTTATCTCTTATTATCATTTTAATTTCTTCTGCGACCAAGGATGTGTAATGATATGCTTTGAGGCTTGTTTGGGGTTCCTTTGGGTTAGCCATTCGTCGGTCATGTCTAGGCCCTAGGCTTTGGTAGTGATAAGAACGGGGACAAGATACTATCTGGGCTCACCCTCATAGTGACAAATACTCAACATAAAGAAATATTAAATAGTAAGAGTAGCATAAATGTATCCTCGGATTTGAGGACTCACCAAAGCTTATCTTTTGAAGTACCAAACTAGCCACGTAGAGGATGACCCCTACATGGTAATATCATGTAGGCATAGACTATGCATTAGTATGTTTGAATGTACGAAGTATATAGGATGTAATGAAGGTTCGGGTGGAGAGAAAAAAAATAAATTGTCATAATTATAAGCAATGTATAAGTATAATATCAATATAGTATGCATGATCAATCATTGAAGTAAAACATGGTTGTAAATTATACAATTGTATAGTACATATTACATGTACGGGGAAGAGACCAAATCCGACATAGACCAAGTGAGCTACTAATTGGAATCCAAGGCATTTCACCACCTTGTAAGGTGATTGAGGCATGTCACCCACTCAACAAGGTGATAGAGGTATGTGACCCCTCAATAAGGTGATTGGGGCATGTCACCGCCCCCCTCCCCCATCGCAACAAAAAAGGTGATTGGGCATGTCACCCCCCAATAAGGTGATTGGCGCATGTCACACCCTCAACAAGATATGGTCTACTTGTAACATCATAGATGCTTTTTATGAATTAAATACATATATGGAAGCCTTTAATCATCATAAAGTCACTTGACTTATAAACCTTTTAATAGGTCATCAATACTATGAGAATTCTTGTCATCACATTTTATCAAACACTTGGTGGGTCTATAATTCTTGTTCAAAATCATGCAATTCAAGAGTGAAATAATATAATAAAACTCAATGCAAGTAAAACTACCAACATGTAGTAAAACCCTCATATAGGGTACTTTGAAATCCATTATCAAATCTCATAATAGATCATGGTTTCATAACTAAAAACATGAATAGTCTCTTTAGACAGAACCAATTCATAGTATAAGCTTGAAATAGATAGACATGCATAATCAATCAACATCTTATAAAACCCCAGCATAATTTATAATTATGACCCATAATAAGAGATACTCATAGATGATACAACATGAAAACATGCAATTTTTATTAAACAAAATTGGGCTTCATGGGTGAAAAGACCCAATATATGAAACTCATATAACTCAAACTTGGGTTTTCTTTAGATGAGCTTATCAAGAACTTAGAGCTTGAAGAGAATCCTTGACTTCCAAAGTTAAGTTTCAAACCCTTGAAATTTGAGTAAGATATTTGGTTAAGTTTTGGAGAGGTTTGGGTGAGGGTTTTGAGTGATATAGAGTTGAATTTAGAGCTTGAATAGAATCCTTGACTTCAAAAGTTCAGCTTCAAACCCTTGAAATTTGAGTGAGATATTTGGTTAAGTCTTTCAGAGGTTTTGGTTAGGGTTTTGAGTGATACAGAGTTGAAAAATAGCTAAGTATACGTGTTTTTATGCATAAGTGAGCATGGGACTATGACCTTAATATCCTTGGATGACACAGGAAAAATTGAGGAAAAACTTGTACTAGTCCACGTCCAGTCTGTGACGATGACTGAATGCGCACTAAAAATTATGCTGCTCCACGCCTCTACTGTGTCGCGACCAAGGCACGTATGCTCTCTTAAAATTATAAATTAGCAAAATTTTTTTCTGCTATGGGTCCTCTAAAATTGGGTTATACCAATTCCCTACTAAATTTTACCCCCAAATAAAGAATATGAGTCAGAATTTCAATATTGCTCGCAGATTTTGAGATATATAGAAATTACAATTATGGGCATTTCTGAAGCATATTTTTGGGTTCTTTCAATAACTCTTACTTGGGAAAATTTATCCAATAATGTCAAAGAAATGTGCATAAGAGAAGTAATCATGAAGATTTCAACCTGACAATAAATGCAACAAATGGATTTAAACATCATTTTGGAAAAGTCTCAATATGAGTGTCAAAATTCACATAAACTTATTAGCATAACATAAATGCATGCAACATAAAATAAGGGCTATCACTTAAGACTTGAAATCATATAAGGAACTTAAATTTGTACATTCGGCTTGAGTAAAGTGGACGAGATATGAATATCGCCTTCATGTCCGCCTCGGCTTCCCATGTGGCATTTTTAATTTATTACTTCCTCAAAGGACCTTTGACAGAAGCTACATCTTTGTTTCTAATCCTCTTTACTTGTCTATACAAAATCTCCAGTGGGACCTCCTTATAGGTCAAATTATCTTCTACAACACCTACAACATCCAAGGGCATTATAAAACTTGGGTCACCCACTCACATTCTCACCATAGATACATGGAAGACTGGGTGAACCTATTCAACTCCATAGGCAACTCCAACACATATGCAACCTTACCCACTCTCCTCAAATCTTTATAAGGACCTACAAACCTTGGGCTCAATTTTCCTTTTTTTCCAAATCGAACAACACCCTTCATAGGTGATACTTTATAGTAAACTCAATCATCAACCTTAAACTCATGATCTCTTCTCCTCTCATTGGAGTAGTACTTTTATCTAATTTTAAATGTTTGGAATCTCTCCCGTATCAACCTCACCTTCTACAATGCTTCCATGACCAATTCTGAACCTACCAAAGACATTTCCCCCATGTTAAACTGAAAGGACCCCAAAAAGTGCCTGAAAATATGCCTCAAAAGTACCTGCAATCGTAATTTCTATATATCTTAATATTTGTCTGTGATATCAAAAATCTGACTTCATATTCTTGTTCAAGGGGCAAAATTGAGTGGGAGATCGGTCTAACCTCAATTTTAGAGTGAACAATTCACAATTTAAATTTTCAAAGTTAGCAATTTCCAATGAGGTATGCGTGTTGCTGGCACAATGTGCTAGTGCTTTATTTTAGTTCCAGTTTTCAAGTTCAGTGTAAGACTTTTGGGTCTTGGGCCTAAGCCATCCTATGTATGAAATACTTATACATAGCCTTATTTCACCCTCATGTCATTCGAGACATTCGCAAATACTCTCTCAAATGCTTAGACAATATTTCATCTCCAAATTTCAGGTCTGAAAACTGATCTAAATCTTAAGGTTCTCATTCAAGCTTTAAGTCTCCATCTCCAATCTTCTTCAAGGATTCTCTAATATCAAGGTATGTGTATTTAGTTTATGGGTTCCTTTCACCGATGATATCCAAGCTCTCTTTTACCTAAAATTGCTTATGGGTTTACTTATGGGTCTTATCTATTATGAATTTCACTGCACACTATATCGGGGTTTCATGAAATTATGGTTGTTTTAACATGTTTTGAGCAATGAATCTAAGATCTATTATGAGACTTCATGAAGGGTTTGGATGTATATTGCTTGAGGGTGTTACTAACTATCTATTGATGGTTTTACATTTTATTTTCTGTCATGATTTCACTCTTGATTTGCATGGTTCTATACTAGCACTACACACCCACCAAGTGTTTGATAAAATATCTAGATTAGGGTTCTTGATTTATTAATGGTCTATCATATGGTTTATGATTCAAGTGGCTTATGGTGACAAAACAATATGTATGTATGTATATATATATATATATTAAAGTCAGGTAAAGCACTTATGGTATTGCAAGTGAAGTGTTAGGCTCTCATGTTTGTTGTGTTCTTGGGAATGCTTCGAGCTATTGGGTCGTTATGCTACGATTTATGCTTTTGTTTATTGTGAAGTGTACTAGAAGGTGTTCTAAATTATTTTATATACTTTAATCTCTAGTGCAAGGCCAATTTCTACATGTAGTGTTTATGAACTATGTTGTACACCTTACCTTCATGTACGAATCAATGCTACTCACTCGTTCATGTCTACGTGAATGGGTTATCAAATATATTGTACTACTTAACCTCGTGTACGATTTGAGTTTACGTAATGCGCTAATATAAAGGGGATATGAACTATGTTGTACACCACACCCTCATACGCGATGTAAGGTTATGTATTATCTCATGCACACATGTAAAGGTTCTGACCTATGCTACCTTCTACCCTCTTGTCCTATTCATTATCTCATGCTTACATGTAGGGGTTATGACCTATCTTATCTGTACCCTCATGTACTACCCATTACCTACTAGAAGGCGTTATGACCTATGATATATCCCTCACCCTCTAGTACAAGGTATTTGGATGATCTAATTATGTCACTTTATTGGGTTAAACAAGCTACATAAGTATAATTATTTTTCAAATATGTTTTACTCCAAGCATTGTTCATGCATTCCATGTTGCTAATATACTCTCTCTTACTATGATTATGCATTTTTATTATGTGCCTATCTCTTGTTAGATTGCATCCCACATACTTAGTACATTCAAATGTACTGATACATACTCTATGCCTACATGATCCTCGTCCATGTGGCTAGTATGATCCTTCTCTCAAGCTAGTTGGTGAGTTTTCCATTTCAAAATATTTATGCTCTTTTGCCATGTATTAAAATTCTCTTCCTTTATTCTATATTTTGACTATGAGGGTGAGCCTAGTTGCTTGTCTTGGCCCCTGTTAAGTTCTATGTTTAAAGGTGTTGTTGCACAAGATATGTATTGATGCTTGAGCTTTAACTCTCTTGACTCTATGATGTTTTATGTTATGAAAAATGTCCCTTAGCACCACTTATCCCTATTTACTAACTCTTGTTGTTACTTTATTTCCTCCCGCGACCAAGGAGGTGAGATGATATGCTAAGAGGCTTAATTCGAGTCCATTTGTGTTGCCTATTCGCCTGCCACATCTAAGACCTAGCTTGGGTCGTGAAAAAGATGGTATCATAGAACTAGGTTGTTAGATCCTCAGTGTCCAACACATTACATTGATTAGAGTCTTATTCATGTTTGTGTTGTGCACCACAAATATGAGTAGGAGTCTATGAGACATTTTAGGAGATGTTTTGCTTCTTCATATTCTAAGTTGTGTTATAGAGTTGAAGTAGGTTTTTCACCCTAACAATTATTCATTTCTATGCAAGTTGATCATGCCTAACATAAAATGAAGAAGAGCCCGCACTGTCAAGGAACAACCAACCCATGGTGAGCTCCTAAAAGCACTCACCTTTCTAGTTTAAGCTATGGCCCATAAAGTTAATCAAGGTGCCTAAGCCCCTTATGCTTCTACCCTAGGATATAGGATGAGAGACTTCATGAGGATGAACCCACCGGAGTTTGATGGGTCAAAGGTGGATTAGGACCCTTAAGAGTTCATTGAGGAGATTTATAAGGTATTGGCCATCATTGGTGTTAGACCAGAGGATAAGGCAAAGTTGGCAGCTTACCAACTAAAGGGGGTAGCACAATATGGATTACTCAATGAAAGGAAGGGAAGGTAAACAACAATGTGGTTCTATGGGAGGATTTTAAGGCGACTTTTCTTAACTAATTCTTCCCTCTTGAGCTTAGAGAGGCCAAGATGGTGGATTTTATGAATTTGAAGCAACTGGCAAAGAGTCTGAGGGAGTATGCCCTCAATTTCAACAAACTCGCTAAGTATGCTCATCACTGTGTTACTGACACAAGGGATAGAATGAACAAGTTTGTGATGGGTATCTCCGATTTGATGAGTGAAGAATACCGATCTGCTATGTTGATTAATGATATGGATTTTTCCAGCTTCATGACTTTTGCCGAACAACTTAAGTGTGGGATTCTTAAGAAGAAGAGGAGTGGAGTGTCCAAGAGGGCTCAATTTGAGGATGACTGATTCCAACAAGGTATTGAGTTTCAAGGTCAAGGGTCTTCTAATGCTCTAAACAAGAGGCTTTCTATGGAAGGAACGGATAAATAGGATTCCAAGGTTCCAAAATGCCCAAAATCTGAAAAGTATCATCATGGAAAATGCTTCAAGAATCCAAGTATGTGTTGTGGGTATGGGAGAGTAGGACATAAGCTTATTGATTGGCCTTATGTCCAGAGTAAGGGCAAAGAGGGTAATCCTCAAGGTCAAGGTGTTTATATGAATCAAGAGGCCTAATGTTATTTTATTGATCAAGGAGGTGCTCCAAGATGTAATTGATTTTATGCTCTTCAAATAAGGCAAGGGGTGGATGAGGCATCTGGTGTTGCTACTGGTATGTAGAATTTTCCTGTGACCTTGATGTGTATGTATGGGATATTTCAGTTGTCTCTATTACATTCATTATTCCTTTTGTTGCTAGTGGGATTCATATGTGTTTTGGATTATTATGAGGACTTTTTGGTGTCTATTCCATTAGTGAGTCTATTATTGCTAGAAGGGTGTACGAAAATATTTCTGTGGTCACATTGCATTTAGGTCTTGACTTATTGTTTTGTTGGGTTATATGTAGTGGATTTTGATGTTATTCTTGGAATAGATGGGTTACATGCATATTGTGTCTCCATTGGTTGTAGAAACTGTAGGGTCAAATTCCAATTCCCTATTAAAGTCGTCTTTGAGTGGTAGTGAAGGGGTAAGTCCATTTCTTGCCTTAAGGTACAATTGGTCTTTAAGGATTTCCTTTATCATCTTGTAAGATTTGGTGGTGTTAGACCTATGTTAGCTCTATTGGGTCAGTTCCAGGGGTCAATAAGTCCTTGATGTCCTTTCTGATATTTTAAATTTAGGGTGGTGTCTTTTGGTTTGACTTATGCACCAGTTGTGGATATAGGTTTCATGAATAGGGTCTTTACTCCCTACCTTGTTATGTTGTGATTGTTTTTTATAATGGTGTGTCGGGTTGTTTCTAGAAGTAAGGAAGATCTTGTGAATCATTTGAGGGTGATGTTGTAAATTCTGAAGAAGGTGAGGCTGCGTGAAGAGAGAGGGGTGGTGTAGTGGCTTTGATGGTTCCAAAAACTATTTAGTTGTAGAGGTCTAGTTAAGCAAGGACTTGATTCCTGTCTTGATAGAGCTAGAGGCCTTGATGAGAGATAGTAAGGTGGAGGTTTCTCCCAAGAGGGAGATGGTGTCTTTAGATACTAAGGTAGGCTATAGTTGTTTCTGTTGATGATTTGGTTCACTTGGAAGTCCCACCCATGAAGGGTGTGTTCCAGATGGATAGGAAGGAAATTGAGTTTATGGTTTGTGGGGAGCAGAGCGAGTGTTTAAGAAGCTTAGTAAGGTTGCATGCGAATGTGTGTTTTCCTATGGTTATAGGTATGGTTCGTCCAGATTTTCATGCATCTAGGTTGAATGGGATGTGTTAGTGACTATAATGCTATAGAAATCCTTGAGGTTGTGGGTGTTATGGAGGATAAGTTGGCTTAAGAGAAGGTCTCAGTGGGAATATTGTATGAATTGGTGGAGAAGTTCATTAATAAGGGGTGTAGTGTTCGTCAAGGCCCTTTTGAAGAATTGCCAAGTCGGTAGCGTCTCTCAGGGAGCCAAAGCGGGCATGGAAGGAAATATCCATAACTCTTTCATTCTATTCAATTCAAGTCCTTTTATGATTCCAAGTCTTATGCTCAAGCCCCCATGTCACTTGCATGCATTCATGTTTATGTTGACAAGTTCATGATGATTTTGGCACTCGTGTTAAGATTTTGACAATGGTGTTTAAGATATGTTGTCACATTCTTGTTAGGGCTGATTTGTTCATGATTACTCTCCTCATGTATACTTCTTTGACATTCGAGGTCGAATGTTCCCAAGGGGGAGACATTGAAACGACACCAAAAAGTGCCTGAATATGTGCCTCGGAATTACCCCAAATCATAATTTCCATTTGTCTCAAATTTCATGCAAGATATCAAATATCTGACTTTATATTTGTGATCAGGGGGCATCGTTGAGTGAGGAATGGGTCTAACCCTAATTTTAGAGCAACCAAATCACAATTTCATTTTTCTAACTGAGAAATTTCCAGTGAGGCATGTGCATTATTAGCGCGACGTGCCAGTGCTTTATTTTGGTGCCAATTTTCATGTTCGGTCCAAGATATTTGGGTCTTTGGCCTAAGTCTTTTCATGCATGAAAATACCCATACTTAGACTTATTTCACCCTCATATCATCTAAGACATTCCCAAATACTCTCTTAAACCCTTAGATAATATTTTAACTCCTAATTTCAAGTTTCAAAACTCATCCGGATCTTAAGTTTCTCTTTCAAGCTTCAAGTCTCCATCTCCAATCTTCTTCAAAGTTTCTCAAAAGTCAAGGTATGTGGATTTCTTTAATGGATTCCTTTCACCTGTGATACCCAAGCTCTGTTTTACCTAAAATTGCATGATTTAAAATTTATTTACTCATGGGTCTTATCTATTATGGATTTTAACTGCATAATATATTGGGGTTTCATGAAATTATTGTTGATTTACCATGTTTTGAGATATAAATCTAATATCTAATGTGAGATTTGATGAAGCATCTTGATGTATATTGCTTGAGGATGTTACTATGTATCTACTGATGATTTTACATTGAATTTTCTAGCATGATTTCAATATTGAATTGTATGGTTTTACACTAGCACTATACACCCACCAAGTTTTGATAAAATGTCTAGATTAGAGTTCTTGAGTTATTCATGGTCTATTGCATAGTTTATGAGTCAACTGGCTGATGGTGATGAATGGAATGTATATATGTATGTTTAAATCATGTAAAGCACCTATGGTAATGCAAGTGAAGTGTTGCGCTTTCATGTTTGTTGTGTTCTTGGGAATGGTTGACGAGTTATTGGGTGCTTATGCTAAGGTTTATACTTTTGTGAGTTGTGAAGTCTACTAGAAGGGGTTATGAACTATGTTATATACTTTACCCTCTAGTATAAGGCTAATTTCAACATGTATAGGTTATGAACTATGTTGTACACCTTACTTTCATGTACGAATCAATGCTAATCACATACTTTTACCTACATGAAGGGGTTATGGACTATGTTGTACTCCTTACCCTCATGTACGAATCAATGCTACTCACTTACTTTTACTTACATGAAGGAGTTATAGACTATGTTGTACTCCTTACCCTCATGTACGATTTAAGGTTATGCAATATGATCATATGAAGGGGATATCAACTACGTGGTACACCTCACTCTCATATATGATGTAAAGTTATGTATTATCTCATGCACACATTTAGGGGTTATGACCTATGCTACATTCTACCCTGATATGCTATTCATTATCTTATGCTTACATGTAGGGGTTATGACCTATACTATCTCTACCCTTATGTACTACCCATTACCTACTAAAAGGGGTTATGACCTATGCTATATTACTCACCCTCTAGTACAAGGTATTTGGATGATCTAAGCATGTAAATTTATTGGGTTAAACAACCTATTTAAGTATGATTATTTTTCAAACATGTTTTACTCCAAATCATTGTTAACGCATGCCATGTTGCTAATATTCTATCACTTGCTATGATTATGTACTTTTATTATGTGTCTATCTCTTGTTACATTGCATCCTTAATACTTAGTACATTCAAATGTACTAATGCATACTTTATACCTACATGATATCACCATGTAGGAACCAGAGCCCCACTTGATCCTCCTCCTCCATGTGGCTAGTATGATCTTTCTCTCAAGCTAGTTGGCTAGTCCTCCATTCTAGGGATAATGTTTATGCTCTTATGTGATGTATTACAAATCTACCCTATCCATCTCACAAGTTGGTATCAAAGCCAAGTAGTCCGGGAAGGGTATGTGTAGAAGTGGCTAAGTCCCCATGCTATCCTTAGGCCCACGGTAGACTCTGGGTTGCTCTCAGGATGATAAGTTCTTAGTTGTGTAGGTACCATTCTTTTTCTACTCATATTCTTAGTTTTATTCCTTAAAGTAAGGTAACCGACTAGTGAAAAGCAAGGAGCAAACGATTCCTTATGTATGATTAATTCAGATGAAGATTTTGAACTAGATTTTAAATATTTAGATAAATTGTGGGTTATTCCATAAAATTCCATAAAAAGACAGTGGATATACAAAATTATTCCTTAGATGAAAGAATAAATTTTAGAGAAAACTGGTCTAAGGATATGAAAAGACTGAGATGTGATATAGAATTTTTGAAACTGTTTGAATATATAGGTAAATTAGATTACTAGCAGGAATCATTAAATATGATTGTTAGTAAATGATATACTACAAAAAATAAAGTAATTGAGTCAAAAATTCAAACTTTAGAAGAAATTAGTCCACCCATAGACAGTTGAATAGTTACTACTTCACCTTTTAAAATGGATATAGTAGACACCAAAAGTGACCCAACAAATAAGGATATAAATAAAATACTATAATAAAATAATTATACAAACCAACTTTTATATGTAATCTCCAACAAAATTCTTGAAGATGACAATAAATTGGTCTTTAAAGATAAACGAAGTCCCTCCTACAATGATAAACATAAAAAACTAGAAACTAGTCTAATATTTAATGTCACGACCCAACCCGGGGACTGTGATTAGTGCCGATTGGGCACCCAGACAAACACTAAACCGAATTTTCAACTAATATAGCTAAGGAATCTATCAAAATTTTGGCAGAGTTCCTCTGTTTTACTGACTAACCAATCCTGCAAATAGCAATTCCAGCATACAGCAAATATCTATACACATATATATATGCGGGCCAGCAAGGTCACTGCTGCGGTAGAACCGCCCAACAAAAGTATCATACATACGTAGTCATACCACATACAATATCCCACACCCACATGTATCCACAGACCTCTACATATATGAACTGAATCATAGGATGGGACAGGGCCCCATCATACCCTCGAATATACATAAATGCAAAATACAGAAAACAAGTATACATGTATATACCAAAAATCTCCTTCTGAGGCAAAGGGAGCACTTCAAAGGTAGACAGAGATCCTAAGAAGGTGGCTCTGTAGCTTACATGTCAGTACCTGCGGGCATGAAATGCAGCCCCTGAAGGAAGGGGGTCAGTACGAAATATGTACCGAATATGTAAAGTGGAAAGTACGAAATATAAATGAGAGTAATAATCCCAATAAAAATATATGAGTCAAACCTGCATGCAAACATAAAAATAATTCCTTATTTAAAATATCTAAGTAAAGCATATCGGACAGGAACGATGGCGACCTCCAAACTCGCTCCATACCACAGCATAACAACAAAAATTTTAAATCCCCGAAATCTCGAACACAAGTCCCAAATGTAGAATAAGTGAGCCGAGGCGAATATCGGCCTAGCACTCACATCATAGGATAGGTGAGCCGAGGCAAACACCGGCCAAGCACTCACATATTGTAATGAGTAGAGTTTATCATGCCCGATAAGTGAGCCGAGGCGAACAGCGGCCAAGCACTCACGTGAGTTGGGGTGAACAAGGCCCAGCACCCACACGTCATGATGCCAACATATCCCAAGCCCAGCTCCTTATGTCTCCAAACTAAGCCAAGTCGACCCATGGGTAAACCAACCCGCCGTATCCAACCTACTTTGGAATATATATACATATATACATATAGTTATACATACGCACGATAATAATCGGCCCGGGAACTGAGGAACGAGACCATAATGGCACGAATATAGTCGTGAGAATCACATGCATAAAATCTAGTTCCATAAGATTAGTGATATGCAAAATATTTATTTTTGAACTCAAGAAGCTATTCACTTATGAATATTGTCAAAGTTAATCAAATTTACACATAAAGGTGATTTCAAAGGAACTTACTTAATCCCCATTATGCACATCACTAGAATAGGCTTCAAAATAATTTTTTTAAAGTGATTTAGAATTTCTATGGAAAGTTGTACTCGTTAGCAATTCTGGAACAATTCGAACCTATAGTTTTCCAAACTATTTAACTTCCGGTCAAACGAACACCATTCATGGGTTCTAAAGATTCAAAAGTTTAGGATGAAGTTAATTTAGCATAAGTGTGGCAAGGAATGATCATAGATCCCATTTAGGCTTTTCGTCAAAATTTACGGGCATTTGCACCCTCCAATAAAATACATGCTTTCAACATCTTAAACCATTTCACACTTTTACACTTGTGGGTTTTACATACACAAGAGTCAAAATATAAATATATTTTTATAAAAGTACCAAGGAGCGAACATAGGATGTATTTGGACCCAAATTGTGA
>JAOTQJ010076641.1:0-12835 GCA_025642045.1 Solanum sejunctum | reverse complement strand
TTGAAAAAGATTGGAAATGAAGACTTAAAACTTGAGTGAGATCCTTGATGAAATCCTTAAGATTGGTCTTGAGTTTGAAAAATAAATTTAGGGAGCAAATATTTGGCTAAGTGTCTTGGTGAGTATTGGGAAATGTTTAGGATGATGCGAGGGTGAAATAATGTTAAGTATAGGTAAAAATACGTTTGGAAAAACTTAGGCCCAACACTTAGAAAAATCTAGTGGACTAAGAGAAACAGTACAGAATTTACACCTCTCCGCATTATAGAGAGGTCGTGACCCTCACTGAAAATTACACCAAGTGCGAATTTTATAAATCGATTCCTTTTCTTTAAAATCAAGGTTAGACCCTTGTCTCCCTAATTTGGACCCCCTGAACAAGAATCCAAAGTTGGATTTTTGAAATAATAGATGAATTTTTAGACATATAAAAATTAAAACTTTAGGCATTTCGAGGTATGTTTTTAGGAACTTTTTGTGGTTGTTTCAGTATGGTTTACCATGGCAAGTACACCACACCTTCTCCGATGGGGTATCATGCATCGAAATTCCAAGAAGTAGCTTGCTTTGTCTTATATGTTATTTAAGGTCTCCTCCCACATATGTATGCTATAATATGCAAGTTGAATATTTACATGCATGTTTTATTGTCATATATGTCATATTGAATTTATATCCATTGATTATGGTTATGCATCTGAACTATTATGTCTTATGCCTTTTTGCATTGTACCCCGCATACTTAGTATATTCCAAGTACTAAGGCATACTTTGTGCCTATATGATATAGTTGTCTAGGGACCAGAGTTCCTATTGATCATCCTCTTCCACATGGTTAGTTTATTTGATTGAAGAAGCCTTTGGTGAGTCCTCAACTTTGTGAATAATATCTATTTTTCATTCATGCTATATTAAAACTTGTTTATTATCTTTGAATAATTATCATTTGAAGGTAAGCCTAGGAAGTTTCTTGACCCGTGCTCCATCCTATGTAGAGGTGTCATTAGATATTATGGTTGTCTGTGTTTGAGCTCGACTTTTCTTATGTTATTTTTATTATGAAAGACTTTCCTTAGTTCCGCTTCTTTTTTATTAATGTCACTTTTTGATGTTTATTTTGCTTCCACCATCAAGGATGTGTGAACTATATGCTAAGAGGCTTGTTTGGGGTCCCTTCGGGTTCTCCACTCGTCATGTCACGTCTAGACCCTAGGCTTGGATCATGATAGGATAATTATGGTATACTTGTAAATGTTCATGTTTACTCTGTTGTGTTTCCTATATCTTAGTATATGGGGTGTTGATTGTGAGTACATGTTGTGTAGATGGTTGATTCTCCTATATATGTATGATATATATTGGCCTGAGATGGCTTTTATTGTATTAATAGATATATTAGTTGTAACTACTATACTAGCTAGATTCTATCATTGTTGGACTGTCAGATGTCCTGGTAAGAGCTAGTTAGAGCTGGGAAAATGTGACAAGTATGTATAATAAGCTTAGTTTTGGGCTATATAGGTGTGTCACTTAATGCCTCTAAGATACACTAGTTGTGAGGCTGGCATATGATTACATGTTGTTTTATGCACTGGTTTTTATCCCCTATATATGAGTGTGATGGCTCTAGTTGTTTTGCATATCTGTGATACAATTGTGACTGTCTATGCTCACTTTGACTACCTGTGATTTCCTAGACTTTGGCATAATTAGCTGATTAAACACAATGTGGTGTTGCTCTGTGGTACATATGTTTCTATGTATAGTGTGTTATCTATTATATACTTATTATCCTCGTTAGAGATGATATCTATGTTGGTTAATCCCTAGGACAAACACCCTGATTAGAGATGGGTACATTATCGGTGAGTCGGCATATAGTTACCTTAGGTGATATCCTTGGTAGAAATTGGGCTACGATGTGATTTGGGTTGTTGCCATACTTTTGGTTGTCTATCCTCTTTGGCCTAAGCTTAGGTTATACCTATGTTGCCCTAGAGTTGATATATGTGGAGTCACATTATTATATTTCTGGATCGAGTGTCACTTACATACAGGATATACATTCCTGGATCAAATTTTACGTACAGAAATGATATATATTTCTAGATCAGGTATCATGTACCAACATAACATATACTTTTAGATCAGGTATCATATATCGACATGACATATATTTATGGATAGGTGTCATATACCAACACGATATATATTTCTTGATAGAGTATTATGTACCGACATGACATATATTTTTGGAACGAGTGTCATATACTGACACAATATATATTTTGTGATCGAGTGTCCCATACATATACAATATACATTTCTGAATCAGGTGTTATTTCCAAACATGATGTATATTTCGGATTAGGTATCACATACCAAAACGATATACATTTATGGATCGGATATCACGTATCAATATGATATACATTATAGGGCCGGGTGTCACGGCCTAACACACTCTGATACTCTAGATTGAGTGTCATGTTCTGACACAGGACAAGGTTTGGCAAGGGATTACACTATTCTGCAATTCCCTCCATATTTGCGTATTCTGGATTTATTGTATTTCACTTAGTTAGCCAATGATGCCTACTGGTGTCTGTTATCAGTACTCACCCCTACTTTTCTTCATTTACTCATGGTGCAGCATCCAAATGAGTCGTGGCTGTTGACTTAGGGGACTATTGATGCTTCAGGAGACCTTGGTGAGCATTAACAGGTTTAGATCTTCTATAATCTCCTTCTGCTCGTGGGTTGTCCTTTATATTCAGACATTGCCCTTGTACGTTATAATTTTGGCTTGTATATATAAGAGCTTATTTTAATTATGGGTATGGTCATGTATATTTTTATTTTTGAGCCTATATTAGCGTTGTGCAGATGACTTCCAGGTCCTGAGATAAGTTGTTGTTGGCTTGGTTTGTATGTTGGTTGTTATCATCATACTTAGCTAGTAGGACAGGTATTGTGAGTATTGGTTGGCTTGCCTGTAAATGGGATCTAACGGGCGATATCATGACTTGAAAGGTCGGGTCGTGACAAAAATAAATGTAGCATCCTTATTATAAGCAAAATAATAAAAAACGATTCAGACAAATTATATGAATTCAATACATCAATAGATAAGATTTTGTGTTTGAAGTCATCCTCATAAATTTCTCAAGTCAATATTTAATAATATTCGTATAGGCCAAAATAAATTAAAATTGCTTAATAATACCATCACTATAAATTATAATATATGATGATATTGAAACCTCTTATCAATATGACCCTTGAATGCATCCATATTAGAAAAATAAATAAATAAAGTATTTCATGATTTCAGAATGCACATATGAAATTGCCAACATAAGCAATGAAAAAATGTAGAAACTAGAACTTCAATTCAAAAATTTAAACAAAAACTAAGAGTAGTGACTATAGATAAAATAATAAGAAGAAGAGATGAATAAAGAGAGAAAAAAAAACTAGATAGGAATTTTTGTTAAGAAATAAAATTGCTCTGTAAAACTACAACACAAAATTGCAAGCTTTTCCTAGTAGTGAAAGTGAAACGTGAGTGGGGTGTGGGAGTGCCTGCTATTTTTAAAAACTATTTATTATAGAGTTTTAAAATGGAAGCAGAAAATTCCTAATTGTTTACCTATATTCTTTATTTTTGTTAATGGGTAGCTTTTAATAATTTTTTATTTTCAATATTAAACTTCTCTATATTTTTTTGATCCGTTGACAGCTTTAAATGTTTGTTGATTAATTAAATTTTATAATTAATTTTTAAATCTGAACTGATAACTAATCCAACTAATCACTTGTCCTAAGATGCTTCATGGCATATTCATAGAATGCCACTTGACTTAATATGGTGGCTTTATCCTTACCGTTTTATAATATATAGATATAGATAGATAGTGTACTCTTGTTATATTCTTTGATAATGTATCACATAACATGATACTTGACAATGACAAGATACACGAGTTTACACTTTTAATAAGTTTGATTGATGAATTGTATCAATTCTGAAGAAATGTTCTTATTTAGTGTATTTTATAATATGATACTTGACTAATTCATGATACATGATTTTATGCTTTAGCAATTTTGATTTTAAAAATTTTATCAATTCTTAACAAATAGGTTATTGACAATGTATAATATAAATGATACTTGAATAAAACATGATACAAAAATTTTTAGGATTTACCATGATTTGGTTGATGAACTATATCAGTTATGAAGAAATGTGTTTATTGGAGTGTATCATATAACATGATACTTAATTATTACATGATATATAATTGTACACTTCAGCAATTTAGATTGATAAATTGTATCAATTCTAAATAAATTGACTTATTATAATGTATCATAAAACATGATACTTGAATAAAACTTGATATAAGATTTTTGGCTTGAACAACATTGATTAATGAAGTATATCAGTTATAAAGAAATATGCCCATTACAATGTATCATATAACATGATACTTGACTATTACATGATGCATTGTATCAGTTTTAAATAAATAAGTTATTTACAATATATCATATAACATGACACATGAATAAAACTTGATGCATAGAGTTTTGATTTTAATAACGTTGATTGATGAATTGTATCAACTGTGAAGAAATATGGTTATTACAATATGTCATATAACATGATACATGCCTTTTACATGATACATGAGCGTATGCTTTAGACATTTTGATTAGTTGTAACGACCTGGCCTAACAGTGTGAAATATTATTTGTTCTTGGGCCTAGCCCATCACAGATTTGTCCTTTTGTGCTCACCGCAAAAGGTGCCTCAGAGTACATAGCACGGTCCTTTACTTATATACCCAGCATCTCTCTTGTGTTTTGTCGATGTGGGACTTCTCATCTCAAGATGGATTATTATATACACCCCCTTTATGGACTCATCATCCTCGTTGAGGTTTGACCCAAAGCATGGGATTTGTCTAGACTCAACACTAAGGTTTTTCCCGCCTCATCGGGATTCACCTAAACTCAGTTGAACTCTGACCCACATCGACAAGGCTAATACAAGAGTGTCTCTGATATCAATTTTGGCACATCCCAAGAGGGTACCCTTCGCATGGTCGGTACTTGAAGACCATTGTTGATTTCCCAAGAGAACCATCTGGCCTTATCATCTCATTAACTCAACAGCGGAAGAAAATACATCAAATTAAAAGTCATTATCAAGATAGATATAACTCTACCAAAGTATAGTTTTCATTGTATAAGTTTGGAAATAACAATACTCAACAATTTTTCCACTCAATGTCTATGAAGACTCTACTGGACACTTTAGATATTACCATGACAAGGCATGGATAAAACAATCAAAGAAATAAAATACTCTATAAAAGCAAGAAAAGAAAGGGGATCCTCTGGAATGCAAGAAGGGCTCATCAACTCTGAGAATGCATTGATCTGGACCTCAATGATATGTAGGCTGAAGTCCTCTTTCACCTGTATCTACATTATGAAACGATGCAAGTCCAAATGGACGTCAGTACATAAAATATACTGGTATATAAAATAACTCAAGAAAGTAATGCTCAACTCACTCGCCTCGACTCAAACAACTCATGCTTAACTCAATATATCCAAGTTTAAAGTAAATCATATTTTTAAATTAGACTCAGTAGAAATAAACACAGTTTGAAATGTCATACTTAATCAGTGTTTGCTTAGGAGTTTCTATTAAAGCAACATCCAATCCCATCACCTTTAGTTTGGTGATGCATAATGAAGGCAACATCATTGCCACGCCCGTCCTAAACTTTCCATGATAGAAGACCATCAACTCTCTCATAGATCTGTAGTAAATGTCCAACCTTTGGGACATGAGTCGCTAGAACATGCTACAACTATCTTATGCTAGCAATATAGTTTTGTGGGTTAGAGTAGTTATTTACTCACTCCCAGCTCGATTCGAGACTCTTCCGAAGATTAAAACATGCTCAATTCATCAATTAACTCAATTTCCAATGCTAAGTCAATCAACTCAAACCTTAACCTCAGTAAGTTATCTCATATCAACTAATCTTGGATTATCATTGACTCTGTTAATAACTGAAGACAATCAAACTCAACTCAAACTCAAACAGTCAATCAAACTCACTCATTTAGACTCATCATGCAATGCAAGCAAAATGTAACCCTGAACATGCCATTATAGTACAATGTGCTCCTTACTCTCAATTATGCTCAACATGCTTGTCTCATACAATCAAACTTGAACCTCAACTCAATCCATGTATAGATTTTATGAAAATTAGTCAATTTAGGGTTAAGTAAAAAATTACATATGTCAATCTCATATCAGTTATCATACAATACACAATTATCTCATGTAACATCATAAGACCACATGATAAATGAAGGGATTCAGTAATTGGATAATAGAATTTCAAAACTCAACTATTGTTTTCAACTTAGATTTAAATAGGTGAAAGGGCATGTCAACGAAAATAGATTCACACTTTAATAATCCTTACATACATGTAATTAGAAGGAAATAATCAAGCTCCAATCAGTCTTCATGTTAGAATTAGGAACCTTCGCTCTTCTTCCTCCTCTGGTGTTCTTAAAAAATCCCTAAGCGGGAAGAATGGTGAAAAATACACTTAAGATTTTATTTTAGGACTTTAATTAAGTCTAAAAAGTCCAAGGATTTGATTAAAAGGGATAGGAATAGATGAAAATATCCCTCTTAAAATTGTTGATAGGGTCTACGAGACCTCGTCTACGGGTCGTAGACCATTTTACTAGTTGTAGACAACCTTTGACAAATGAGGGGTCCAAAAATTTGAGTTACTGGAATTTAGCACAAGACCTCTTCTACAAGTCATTATTATATCTATAGGCCATTTGATAACTTGTAACTCAAGATACTAAACGTTGATATTTGGACCACCACTCATGAAACAAATCTACAGGCCATAGAAGACTTTACGAGCCATATGTTGTCTCGTATATAGGCCTCATACTTAGAAAATTTTCACCAGGTCATCTAGGGGGTTTATGAGGCATCCTCTATGGGTCATAGATCTCTCTACAGATTGCAGATGACCCTCGTAGATTCTCCTTCAGCAACTTTTTTCAGCCATTCTCTCAGTTCTCTCTGTGCATCTACTCAGACTAGGTGAAAAAAAATTAGGGGGTGTCACATTATCTCCCTTTGGGATCATTCATCCTTGAATGAAGAAAAATCTAGGGAACTTAGTCAAGACACGAATTTCCTTATGGACTCTAACCATCAACATCTCTCATCTCACTCATGCAATTAGTTCATCAAGAAACTCAGCAAGTATAATGAATAAACAGTCAACACATCAAACCAATATCGGTTATTTCTAAAAATATTAGAATCCTACATTCAAAGTTCTCATCTATAAAATAACATATTGCTCTAAATCAAGAGTATGTATGTTTTTTAAAAGATTATGATTTTTATGCATTGATGAAAAGAATGATTTGGACTAATATATATATATATATATATATATATAGTGATCCCAAAAAGTGCCCGAAAATGTACCTCAAAAGTGCCCGAAATTATAATTTTCATATATGTAAAAATATGTGTCTTATTTTGAAAATCTAACTTCATATTCTTATTTAGAGGGCAAAATTGAGTGATAAATGGATCTAACCCAAATTTTAGATCAACCGTAGCAAAATCCAAAATTTTAAAGTGTTAAATTCTAGTGTGTAGTGCGCATTCTCAGAGCGACATGTCTTTGTGTTATTTTTGTTCAAGTTTTGTTGTTCGGTGGGTTTAAGTCCTAAGCCTTCCCATACTTGAAAATACTTATACATAGCCATATTTTGTCTTCATATCATACAAGGTATGCCCCAAAACTAACTCAAACACTTAGGCTTATATTTCTCTCAAGTTTCAAGTGCCACAACCCTCTCCGGATCTTAAGGATTGCAGCCAAGCTTCAAGTCTTCATCTCTAATCTTCATTAAGTTCATCCCTAAAGCTAAGGTACGTGGGTTTCTTTCATTGGTCCCTTTTACCGATGATACCTAAGTTTCCTTTTACTCTAATTTGTATGATTTAAAGTTGATTTACAAATGAGTCTTTATTATTATGAAATTTGAATGCATGCTATGTTGAGGTTTCTGAAATTGTGACTATTTTACCATGTTTTGAGGTATGAATCTAACATCTGTTGAAAGATTTGATGAAGGATTTGATGTATATTGCTCGAGGATGTTACCAAGTATCTATTAAAGGTTTAACCTTGAATTTTCTAGCATGATTTCACTCTTGAATTATTGGTTTTACCCTAGCATTACACACCTATCAAGTATATGATAAAATGTCTTTTTAAGGATTATTTAAGTTTTGATGATCTATTGGTTGAGTTATGATTCAAGTGATTCCATGATGAATATGATCTTTCTAAAGATGTATTTAAATCATAAAAATATTGATGATGTTGCAGGGCCGGATTAAGCCCCTTTCTTAAGATTATGCCTCTTGTGAGCCTTTGATTTTGATGTCATTAAAAGGGTAATGTTGATGATGACCCATCCTTATGATTGAAGTTAGGCTCACTATTTGAGGTCAATGATGTTAAGAGCTACTCGTTTTATGACTCTATGGTTATTTGCAAGTTATTAAAGCATGATTATCTCATATATTCAGTGGGATTAGACTTAGCACCGAGTCAACTAGAGGTGAGTCCCCAAGTCCTAAAACTATGTGCCACCATTGGTGAAGGAATTAGAGAGGAGTCCCCAAATATCTAAGATACGAATAGCCTAAATATGAGAGCTTGAGGCGAGTACCCGAGTTTGGACTTGAGGCGAGTACCCAAGTCGAAGAAATAGAGGTGAGTACCTGGTTCATACAACACTTAGTGGATCCACTTAGTCATTAGGAGGTTTTCCTTGGCAAGTAACTTTCCCCTTTCTTCCTGTGTAGGGTTAACACCAGGATTCCGAGTTGTAGCTCACTTGGTCTTATGTTATGTCAATTGAGGTTTCTTTCCACACTTATATATTATATTCTATGTAAGATTAATAATTTCCAAATTACTTAATCATTTATCATACATGCCATATTGTTATTATGCTATTTATGGCTTATAATGATGCATTTTGATTATGATGTCTATCTCTTGTTGTATTGCATCCCACATACTTAGTACATTTAAACATACTAACAAATACTCTATGCCTACAAGATATCACCATGTAGAAATCGGAGGCTACCTTGAGCATCTCCACCCACGTGGCTAGTACAGCTTCACTCAAGCTTGTTGGTGAGTCCTCCATTCTAGGGATGTTGCTTATGATCTCATGCTATGTTCTAAACTATCTTTCTTTTATATATACATTAACTATGAGGGTGAGCCCAGTTACTTGTCTTGGCCCCCGCTGTTGTCTATGTAGTAAAGGTGTTGTTGGATAAGTTATGTATCTAGGCTATGAGCCTTAATTCTCTTGTTTTTGGATGTTTATGATATGGAAGTTTACCCTTTGTCCCAATTCCCCTTGTTTACGCTTATCACTTATTGTCATTTTACTTGCTTTCACAATCAAGAATGTGTAATGATATGCTATGAGGCTTGTTTGGGGTTCCTTCGAATTCCCCATTCGCCATTCATGTCTATGCCTTAGTCTTGGGTAGTGACAAAAATGGTATCAAAGCACTAGGTTGTTAAATCCTAGAAGTCAAATACACTGCGTCGATACGAATGATCTTTTCTCTTCTAGTTGATCATGTCTCTTCAAAGAGGGAGGTAAAGGAAGGTAAGTTGAAGGTTTGATTTTGATGGATCCGAGTTCCGATTCCTTTCATTATTACTTTTATTGGCTAGTGGGCTTCTTGTATACCCGAGTTGTTATATAAACCTTTGGTATCTACCCACCTTATTGAGTCTATTGTTGTTGGAAAGTTCATAAGTATTGTTCCATGTTCATATTGCATTAGGTCTTGCCTTGTGACTCGTTGGATTTGATGTTATACTTGAGATGGAATAGTTGCATGCATATTGTGTCTCCATGGATGGTAGGACCCGTAGAGTTAAATTTTGACTCCCTACTGAACCTATCTTTGAGTGGGAGGTTGTCAAGTAGTGGCAAAAGAAGCAGGTCCATTCTTATTTTAAGGTTTAATTGGTCTCTAAGGGTTGCACCATGTTCTTATTGTATAAAGTCTTGTCTTGTTATCTTAGTTGAACTTAGTTTGATGGATTGAAGGTATTGGAGTGGTTTGTCTACTTGCATATAATGCTTTCAATAAGTGTAGAACCCGTAAGGTTATAATATGATGGTTAAGGATGGTCGATCTATTCGGTTAACTACGATAGGTTAGTCATTTCTCTAAGATTGATCTTTCATTCAGGTTTTGTCCCCAAGTGAGGATAAGCGTAGGTGATATTCCTAAATGTCTTTCCAGACTAGGGGTGAGCATTTGAGTATTGTTGGAGTTGTTTGATCGTCTTATGCATTGGCTATATTTATGGGTTTCATGAATAGTGTCTTAAAACCCTACCTTGACATGTTAGTAGTGGTCCCTAGTGGTGGTGCATTGATTTAACTAGAGCTTGCGAATCATTTAGGGGTAGTGTTGCAAGGCTTAGATGATTAGGGGTTGTTCGTTAAATATTTTAGGTGTGAATAGAAGATAACAAGAAGGTGGTTAAAACTCCTTAAGGATTATGATATGAATGTGTATTAATTTCCCTGGAAAGGCTTATGTTGTGGTCAGTGCTCTAAGTGGCCTATCATGTGTTGGTGGTGGTGGCAAAGAGGTGACTAGAGAGGTCCATTAGTTGGCTAGGTTGGGGGAGGGGGGGTTAAGTTGGAAGAAGTTGAGCATGGTGGTGTAGTATTCTTGATGGTTCCAGATCTTCTTTGGTTGGAGAGGTCTAGATTAAACAAGGCATTGATTCTGTCTTATTAGAGTTGGAAGTTTAGGTGGACAGTGGTAGAGTAGAGGCTATCTCCCAAGGGGGAGATCGTTGTTTATGGTACCAAGTGGACTAGGTGGATTTAAGGTTGACATTTGAGTTTAGGATTGTGAGCCTTTGTAGGATGTAGAGTAGGGTTGGTAAGGTTGCTTAAGGATTGGAATTACCTACTGATATGGTTATGGTCTGTCTGGTTTTTATGCTTTTGGGTTAAGGGGATGTGGTGGTGATTCTAGTCTCATAGAACTCTTCGAGGTTGTGGGTGTTGTGGGGGATAAGTTATCTTAGGAGAAGGTTCCAGTGGAGGTAATGCATGGAAGGGATGAAGAAGTTAATTGACGAGGACGTTTCATCAAGGCCCATTAGAAGAATCGCCAAGCCGATAGCACCTCACGGGGAGCTGAAGCGGGCATGGAAAAGCGATATTTGTACCTCTTGCATTATATTCAAGCCTATGGTACCATGTCAAACCCTTTTTGTGATTTCATGTCTCATGTTCCAGACCCTAAGTCATTTGCATGCATCATGTTTACATTGAAAAGGTTTGTGGTGATTTTACATTTATGTTGAGATTTTTAAAATGGTGTTTGAAGTGTGTTGTTGTATTCTTGTTGGGGCTGGTCTCTTTATGATTACTCTTCTCTTGTATGTTTCTTTGACATTACAGGATGAATGTTCCCAATGGGGACATATTGTAACGACCCCAAAAAGTGCCCGAAGATGTGCCTCGGAAGGGCCTAGAATCATAATTTACATATATCTAAATATATGTACGTTATTTCAAAAATTTGACTTTATATTCTTGTTTGGGATAAAATTGAATGGGAAATGGGTCTAATTCGAATTTTAGAGCAACCATAGAAAAATTCAAAATTTTAAAGTGTTAAATTCTAGTGTGTAGTGCGCATTCTCAGCGCGACATGCCTCTGTGTTATTTTTGTCCAATTTTTGTTGCCCAGTCCAAGGACTTTGGATCTTGGGGCTAAGCCTTCCCACATGTGAAAATACCTATACTTAGTCATATTTTACCTTAATATCATACAAGACATTCCCCAATACTCACTAAATCACTTAGGCTTATATTTCTCTCAAATTTCAAGTGCCACAACCCTCTCCGGATCTTAAGGATTGCAGCCAACCTTCAAGTCTCCATCTTCAATCTTCATTAAGTTCATCTTCTAAGCTAAGGTATGTGGGTTTCTTTCATGGGTCGCCTTCACCCATGATACCCAAGCTTCCTTTTTAATCTAATTTGCATGATTTAAAGTTTTTACAAATGGGTCTTTATTATTATGAAATTCAATGCACATTATGTTGGGGTTTATGCATTTTTGTGACTATTTTACCATGTTTTGAGCTATGAATCTAAGATCTATTGAAACATTTGATGAAGGGTATTGATGTATATTGCTTGATGGTGTTACCAAGTATCTATTAAAGGTTCTGCCTTGTTTTCTATCATGATTTCACTCTTGAATTGCATGGTTTTACACTAGCATTACACACCCGCCAAGTGTTAGATAAAATTCCTTCTTAAGGATTATTTAAGTTTTGATGATCTATTGAGTTATGATTCAAGTGACTCCATGATGATTATGAGTTTTTTAAAGACATATGTAAATCATGAAAATGTTGATGATGTTGTAGGGCTAGATTAAGCTCCTTTCTTAAGATTATGCCTCTTGTGATCCTTTGATGTTTATGCTATTGAAGGGGTAATGTTGATGATGACCCATCCTTATGATTGAAGTTAGGTTCACCATTTGACATCAATTATGTTAAGAGCTACTCGTGCCATATCTTTATGTTTATTGCAAGTTATTAAAGTATGATTATCTTATATATTCCATGGGATTAGACTTAGCACCGAGTGGACTAGA
>JAOTQJ010076630.1:0-12836 GCA_025642045.1 Solanum sejunctum | reverse complement strand
TTATTATGTAACTCACTGCACACTATGTTTAAAGTTATGTAAAGTTGTGATAGTTTTGCCATGTTTTGAGCTATAAATCATTAATCTATTATAAGCTTGAAAATGGGTTTTGATTTATATTGCTTTAAGGGTGTTGCAAGATGTTGATTGTTAGTTTTACAATTGATTTTTTTGCATGATTTCATGTCTATATTTCAAGGTTTTATGCTAGATTTACACACTCTCTAAGTGTTTGATAAAATGTCGGATGTTGTTTCTTGGAGAGTTAAAGGTCCAAAGCATGAGATATAATATGAATGACTATATGATGATGAAATGAGCTTATGTATATTATATACTCTATATAAAGTATTGTATTAGACCATACCTAATCCGGAGTTATAAGTGCTCGGGTAACAATGTTGGGGGTTCTTACTCATTAACCATGTGAGCGATTTTTACTTCGCCATCGTGTTGACAAGGTATGATTATCATTAACTAAATTTAGGGGTTGATACATCATTAACCAAATTGAGGGGTTGATACCTTCTTAAACAAATTATGGGGTTGATATCTTAATAACCTTAGAGGTAGGTGGTGTATGTTAATAACCAATTAGCCAATGGATGGTCTCTTTCTACTTACATTTGATAAATTTATATAAGCATGATTTTTGCTTTAAGCATCATTCATACATTTCATATGGTTACTGTGTTATCCATTATCTATATTTATGCATTTTAATTATGTTACCTCTATTGTTGCATTGCATCCTACATACTTAGTGCATTCAAACGTACTAATGCATACTCTATGCCTACATGATATCACCATGTAGGGATTGAATCCCAAGTTGATAATCCTCCTCCTTCATGAGTTCGGTACTACTCAAGCTATTTGGTGAGTCCTCCATTTCGGGGACCTTGGTATATGTTTCTCTTACTATGTAATGAGACACTCTTCCTTATTTTCTATCTTGACTAGTGAGGATGAGCCCAGTTTCTTTATATTGTCCCTCGCTCTTATCTATGTAGTAGAGGTGTTATTGGACATGCTATGTCTCTATGATATGAGCCTTGACTCTTCTGTCTCTTGATTATGATGTTATGCAAGCTTTTCAGTCCCTTAGTCCAAATTCCATGATTTATGCTTATCTCCTATGGTTATTTATAATTTCTTCTGTGACTAAGGATGTGTAATGATCTGCAGATAGATTAGTTTGGGGTTCCTTTGGGTTCGCCATTTGTCAGTCAAGACTAGGCCCTAAGTCTGGATCCTGAGATCAGTGAACATTCCTTTAATCAAAGCTATAGAGAAGATACTAGGGTATGTAAAGTGTATAAAAGATCTAGTCAAGAAGAAGGAGATGGTAAGTCAAGACATTTCCCAAAAGTTCCATCATTGTAGTGCCATAACTACCAAGTCACTCATCCAAAAATGTGAAGATGTAGGTGTTTTCACAATGCCATGTATGGTTGGGAAATTAGCATTTGCCAGAGCACTTTGTGATCTAGGTGCTAGCATAAATTTGATGCCACTCGCTATCTTCAAAAAGCTTGGATTGGGTACTCCTATCCCCAAAAATATATAGTTACTAATGGCAAATAGAATAATTAAGAAACTTGTGACGGTGATTTATGATGTGTTGGTAAAGGTAGACAAATTTATATTTCCTGTAGATTTTGTTATTCTTGAATGTGACGTTGATTTTGCAGTGCCTATTATTTTGGGGAGACCTTTTCTAGCCATGGGTCAAACTCTGGTGGATATGGAGAAAAGATTGATCATACTTAGGTTTGGTGAAGAAGCAGTGGTGTTCCAGATCTTCCTAAAAAATAGTAAAGACTATGATTTGAGAGGCAATCTCAGTGATTGAAACGGTTGATGATGATGAGATAGAGGTTCTAGTCGAGCTACGCCTTGGGGTTGATACCTCAGAAGTAGTGTTGATGAACTTTGACAATGACTATATTCTAGATAATGAGAAGACTGTGAATGCCCTTATAGTATCATTTGGATCGAGGAGAAAAGAAAAGTTAGAACTTGATTCGTAAAATAGGAAATCTCCACCTACAAGACCTTCCATAGAGATCACCCTAGAGTTTGAACTAAAGGCACTTTCTTTGCATTTGAAAAATGCATTTTTGTTAGTCTATGGTACATTGCCAGTCATCATTATGGCAGATTTCAATGAACATCTACCATAGGCTCTAGTAGCAGTGCTTACAAAACTCAAGAGGCTATTGGTTGGTCTATTGCAGATATCATTGTCACTTCTCCTAGCATATGCACCCACAAGATTGAACTGGTTAAGGACTACAAGCCAAGTGTAGAGCACCAGAGATGGCTAGATCCTCCAATTCAAGAAGTGGTTCAAAAAAAATCATCAAATGGGTAGACGCCATAGTCTTTCCAAACAACGTGGGCAAGAGTGTCATAGGTTTCCTTCAAAGGAACATTTTCTCTAGGTTTAGGACACTCCGAGCAATTATCAGTGATGGAGGCTCACACTATTGCAACAGATTATTTAAAGCACTTCTAGAGAAATATGGTGTAAAGCATTGGTGGCAACACCTTATCACCCCTAAACTAGTGGACAAGTGGAGGTATTGAATAAAGAAATAAAGCAAATCTTGTCCAAAACTGTGAATGTGAATTGCATTGATTAGTCTCGAAGGTTGGATGATACATTATGGGTATATCATACAACTTTCAAAACACCAATTGGCATGTCTCCATATGAATTGGTTTTTGGAAAGGCTTGTCATTTGCCTGTTGAACTGGAGCATAAAGCAATGTGGGCATTAAAGAAGCTAAATCTCTATTGAAATGGAGTATCAACATATAGACTAATACAGCTTAATAAGCTAGTTGAGTTTAGACTAAGAGCATATGAGAGTCTTGTATTGTACAAACAATGATTGAAAATTTAGAATGATAAAATAATTGAGAATCGCTAATTTGCGCCAGGTTACATAGTGTTGCTTGACAACTCTAGATTGAAGTGGTTTCCTAGGAAGCTCAGATCTAAGTGGATAGGTCCCTTCTGTATGGTGCGAGTGTTTAATACGGTCCTATTGAACAAGAAAGTAGAGATAGAAAGATCTTCAAGCTAACGGTCAAAAAGTTAAGCATTACATAGGTGACATGGAAGAAATTAAGGTAGTGGGTGACTAGGACGTAGAAGAAGCATGAACCTTAAAGCTCATCTCGTCATGCTGTGACATTAAATGAAGTGATTCTTGGGAGGCAACCTAAGGAATTCCCCCTATTTTTCCCTTATTGCTTATGTATGTCTTTACTTTGAGGGCAAAATGTTCTATTTTGGTAGGGTGTGGGGAGCTATGGATTAGGGTGGTCTGAGTAACCTCAAGTCCATAAATTCCCTTATTTTTATCCCAAGGTTTGCTTGCCCTGCTTCTTTTTCCTTGTGGGTGTCTTAATTTCTGTTGAACCAGTATATTTAGGTAGTGTAGATAATTAGTAAATATATAGTAGTTATGATCTTTTGGCATATCTATATAGTCTTTAAATGCTTTATGAATGTTTTCAAAATTTTGTACCCTTAAAATTCTTGAGATTGTTGGTTATTAGTTAAATCATGCATGTGATTATCTGGCAATGTTTGTTCTCATAATGAGAAGCCAAGTTGAAACTTGAAGTATGACCTGCAAGTCTATACTTGACTGTGTATACGATGCCATGTGTGCGTGAGCTTATCTTGACGTATTCATGTATTATTATGGACTCAGAACTTATCCTATTACAGTTAGATTATACTGGTAATTTTGTTTGTCTAGGAAAGGATCTTAGCCCATTTTCTATAGTAAAGTCCACTTTTGCCTAAATAACCTACCAAATGTGATAGTTTACCCTTGTTCCAACTGTTTTAGCTTGTTAGGTACCTAGCTAGCCTAGCCTTATTTTATGAAGTACCTTAATATTTGCCCTGGTCTACCCTTTAACATGTGAACCTTGATTGAGGCTAAAAGTCTAAGTTGAGAGTGGCTATGAATAGTGGCCCTAGTTTGGGGAATAGGTATTGTGTGCTTCACCTAGGCTAAAAGCCTAAGTTGCAGGTGGCCCTTCTTCTGGTAAAGTAATGAAAATGAGGTAGTTAGTTGGGAAATAAATAAAGAAATGAGGAAGTTATGTCCCAGGTGAAAGAAAAGAAAAGAAAACAAAAGAAAAGTTATCTTGGATTTAAGAAGAATGCAACAATGACTTTAAGAATGAGGCACAACTGAAAAAGAGAAAGAAAAACACCCGAGAAAAGGTTGAAAAGGAAGACTAGGTATGGATTTAATGAAAATTGTTGAGTTATGGAGGTAAGAGTGGTGAAAAACATGGTTCAAGGATAGCTTTTAGTCACTACTTGTCTAAAATGTCATACCAAAGTCCCATGAGCCTATGTTACAAGCCATTAAGACCTAAGGTGATCTGAATCCACTTAGTCATCAGTTTGGAATTGAGTATAAAGACAAACTTATGGTATTAGTCATTTTGAATGAATTTCATTTGTGAGAGTTAGAATGCTTGCACAATCCCTGATTTTAATGCACTTTGAGTGAGGAAGAGGGGCTTCTTTACTGTGAGGGCATTTGCACTACATAATTAGCATATGACTAATTTAGTAATTGGGGATTATTAGTACTCCTTCAGTTGTCATAGTTCAATTGTCGGATACATCTTTATATTTTGGTTTGCTTAGTATCTTTGTAATAAGGTTTTGAAAGTGAGAGTTGGGTACCTGAATTGTAGTTAAAGGATATATATGCCACAAGAACAACTGCTATGTGGTTCTCATTGTTTGTTTAGATCGAGTCATCGCTTGAGGACAAGCAATAGTTCTAAGTTGATGGTGTTGATGTGGTGTGAAAATAAAATGCATTTGATGCCTAAAGCAAGGGATTTTGCCAATTCTTGATGTGACTTTTTCTGATTTTTATGTTGTTATTGCAAAAAAGATAGGTTGGTATGATTTTAGGAGAAAATTGCAGATTTTGCTAAAGTGCAGGATATACGAGATACCCTACAAGCTGTAACCCAATCTAAGAGTCATAGGATAATCTCGTAGTAAGAAATAGTAAGAAACAATAGGAAATTCGCTAAGTGGAGGTCAACTTTACGAGTCGTAGGTCTCACTACAACTCGTATAGGTAGGTTTGCAGCAAGGAACAGAGAGCTAAAAGATTAGACCAAGAATTAAAGGCCTAGATTATGAGAGGAGTATATGAGTCATATCCTAAGCAACAACTCGTACCAGTGGATCACAACAGTCAATTACAAAATGCAAAGTGCTTGATATGAGGCCCGATTGCCACTCATAGGTCACCCTATGAGTCGTACCTGTACGACATAGCTTGTTCCAACTTTCTTTTCTATTTATATTTGTAGGGTTAAATTGTAAATACTATAAATACTTTATGATAAGTTGTTATAGAGAGGGGGTTGAAACATTGGATATAGCATAGAAGACTTTGAATATTCTTCCTTGAATATTCCTAGAGTTTTTCTAGGGTTTACTGTAGATTCTCCTTTTTAATTTGAAGACCCACGAGGCTATAAGATAAGATAGAGTTATTGTACTACTTGATGGACTGGTAAGAAAGAGCTTCCGCAAGAACTGGAAAAATCTTATATGTATGGTAACCCCTCTTCCGCTACTGGTGGACAGTTGCATAGAAATGGCAACAGAAGCAACCTTTCTTAGCATTTGAATATTCTTCCTTGAATATTCTTAGAGTTTCTATAGGGTTTACTATAGATTCTCCTTTTTAATTTGAAGACCCACTTTTGGAGATTGTAAAACTCACATTATACTCATCTTCCATTATTCCACGCTTGTGGTTTTCAATTTGTGGTGTTCTTGTTATTCATTGTTTTAGGCAATACTCTCAACATGTCTTCTAATTGCATTGTTGTTGATTCTGCCTTAATCATGAGTAGCTAAGCACCCACAACTTGGGGTTGTGGGAACCATGAGTAGTTGAGTTGAAATAACCTAGAATTTGTGCATTTCTTTTATTGGGGGTTTGCATGTATTGTTTATTTCCCTTCATTTTGATTATTATTCGGTGGTGTCTAACACCAAACCCCACCTAATATCACCATCCTGACCAATGCAGTGACAAATAGGAAAAAGAATGTAAATGACAGGATTTGATTGAGGTGTTCTCGTCTAATCAACCAAACTTGACGAAGGGGGGATTGACTGGGATAATGGTAATGGTTAGTTGACATACCATAGTTTCCGACCATGCGCCATGGTTAAATTCGACCTTCACCTTCATAAGAGGGCTAAAAAAACATAAGTTACCATCCTGCATGCAAATTCTCAATTAGGGTTGTGTTGTCTAGGGTAATGTATCAATGAATCATTGGGAATACAATCCTCAAGTTGTCCCTAAATTTGAGTGTCTTCCTGCATAGTTAGTTTAGTTTTATTTTTAGTCTTGAATTGCAAAGAAAACCCTCCATTTAGAAATTTTAGTAATCGATGCTTGAAATGATTGATAGTGGATCTCTATATTCAAGCACCGTATTCCCTGTAGGTTTGACCCTAACCTTTTGTTAGGTTAAATGCTGACAATGGCCACTTTATTATTGGAGAGTGAACATCATCACAAGACACAAATTGAAACAATCACGAGGCATCACAATACACCACAAACCCTTCTGGTAGAGACAAAATATGAGCGGACTCAAGCTTATCCTTCAAGGTTTGGAAAATCCTTTCAGACTCATCAGTCCACACAAACGTAGCCTTCGTTTGAGTAAACTTAGTGATGGAAAAAGCAATAGAAGAGAGCCCATTCACGAACCTCCAATAGTAACCTGCTAAGACCAAGAAGCTTCTAATATCTGATGGAGTCAAAGGTCTCAGCTATTTTCTAATCACTTTCATCTTTTTAGGATATACCTTAATACCATCGCCCAACACTACATGACCTAGAAAGGCAACCTCTTTCTTTCAAAATGCACATTTCTTATACTTAGTATACAACTTCTCTTCCCTTAATCTTTGCAACACCACCCTTAAATGACCTACATACTCCTCACTATGAGAGTAGATCAAGATATCATCAATCAAAACCACAACAAACAAATCAAGGTAGGGTTTGAAGACCCTTTTCAGAAGATCCATGATGATAGTCGGTGCATTGGTCAACCCAAAAGACATAACCACCACCTCACAATGCTCATGCATAGTCCGGAATGTCGTCTTGGGAATGCCACACCACATCACCTTCACTTGATGATACCTGGACCAAAGATCAATCTTAGAGAAGTGACTAGCCCCTTGAAGTTGGTCAAACACTTATCAATCCTAGGTAGATGATAGTTATCCCTGATGGTGACCCTATCAAGTTGCCAAAAGTCAATACACATTCTAAGTGACCCATACTGCTTCTTCACGAACAACATTGGTGTACCCCAAGGTGGATTGGCTAGGTCAAATAAAACCCTTCTCCAATAAAGCCCTCAATTGCTTCTTCAACACCTTTAACTTCGCCTGGGCCATATGGTAAGGGGGAATAGAAGGGGTTGAGTATCGAGAAAGAGGTCTATACCAAAATCTATTTCCTTTTTGGGTGGAACTCTGGGAATGTCATTTCGAAAGAGATCAAGAAACTCATTAACCATCGGAACCGACTTTATAGGAAGAACTTTGGACTCCACATCCCTAACCCTCACAAGATGATAGAGACACCACTTAGAAATCAACTTTTGGGCTTTAATTCAATAGATAAACCTACCCTTGACCACCATATCATGACTTTACCACTCAAGGATGGGTTCATGTGGGAATTGAAACTTGACCCTATGGGTTCTGCAATCATAAGAGACATAATATGCATGCGACAAATCCATCCCAAGAATAACATCAAAATCCACCATGTCCAACTCAACAAGATCACAAGGCAAAATTTATGCAAGATGCAAATGGGACAATTTCTATAGACCTTTCTAGCAACAATAGATGCACCAATGGGAGTAGATAGCTCATAAGAATCACACAACAATTCGGGCTAAACATGAAACTTTTTGGCAACAAAAGGACAACAAAAGAAAGAGTGGCACCTAGGTCTATAAATACATACACATCAAAATCAATAACTTTTAACATACCAAGGATAACATCGGGCACCTCATCAACCCCTTGTCTCCCTTGAAGAGAATAGTACCGATTGTGTCTAGGGGCACTACCTTATTGACCTCCTCTCCCAAAGGAACTACATTAGCACCCCAGCCTTGTGGATGAACATCCTTATCCTTGTTTTGATTATAAAGATAATCAACCTTCTTGTGACCTACTTCTCCACAACCAAAACAAATGTTGGTGTCCCTCAAACATGGGCCACCATGACCTCTACCACATTTTTGACATATAGCATTAGGAATCACACCACCATCACCTTGGGCCATTGGGTAGTCATTGGCAAATCTTCTATTAGGAGTATGAGAAGACCCTTTGACTTGAATAAATCGGCCACCCTTGGGACCTTAGAATTTACCATCAAAATGGGCCCTCTTGGCCTCATTACTTCTCCCCTTTCTAAATGTTTCCCCTCCAATCATTCTGTATAAGTCATCAAGCGAGACAAATCCATATGACTAATCAACATAGCAGCTCGACACTGCTCATTCACCAAATCAGATACACTTTTCACAAACTTATTCATCCTATACCTCGGGTGGGCAACCAAGTGTGGAGCATATTTAAAGAGTTGGTTAAACTTGAGGGCATACTCCCTCATACTCATAGATCCTTGCTTCAAATTCATGAACTCCATCATTTTGGCCTCCCTAAGATCAAGAGAGAAGAACGGTTGAGGACGCCACCTTAAACTCCTCCCCAAGTATCACATTATTGTTCCTCTTCTCCTCCTACCATTGAGTGTACCATATTTGGCCACCCCCTTGAGTTGGTAAGCTGCCAGCACTTCCTTCTCCTCCTACCTAACACCCATAATAGCCAACACTTTATACACCTTATCAATAAATTCTTGAGGGTCTTCATCAACTTTAGACGCATAGAAATCCAGTGGGTTCATCCTCATAAAGTCCCTAACCCGTGGTGTTAAAGTAGGGAGAATAAGGGCCTTGGGCCCCTTGGTTGACTTGATTAGCCATAACTTGAGCTAGCAAAGCTAACAACATCCTAGATATCTCCATGAGTTAGTTGTTCCTTGGGTGTACGGTCTCTTCTTCCTCTTGTGTAAGGCATGATCTAGCATAGAGTAAGAAGAAGAAAAACATTTCCTCAAATGTGTCATAGCCTCTAACTCATAGTTGTGGTGCACAACACAACCATGAATAAGACTCTAATCAACACGGTGTATTGGATATCGAGCACCATTAAAAACCTAATGCTCTAATACTATGTTTTCCAGGACACAAGCCAAGGGACTAGACATGACATCGCGAATGGGGAACCCAAAGGGATCCCAACCAAGCCTCTTAACATATCATTACACATCCTTGGTTGCAGAAGCAATAAAACAACAATAAGAGATAGTGAAAAGGGAACATAGGGCTAAGGAACATCCTTGATAGCATAAAAACATAACAAGCCCATAGTATAACATTAATGCATCATAAGGTTCAAACAACACATCTACTACATTGATAGGAGCAAAAGCCATGACAATCTCTGGGCTCACCCTCAAAGTCACAAGTTTCCAATATAAAAAGAGTCAATACATAGCATAAACCAATAAAAGCATATCCTCAGAGTTGAGGACTCACCAACTTTCTTTGAGAGAAATTGTACTAGCCATATGGAGGAAGAAGATGATCAAGTTATCACGCCTAAAGCCCGTTAGGGCGGACTGTAACCTATTGCCAATAAGGCTCAGGAGAACCAACCTATATCTATGCGCTCACTATACATATTATAAGGGATTTTTACCTTTTACATGCCCTTAAAAAATAAACAATGATAACAAGCCAAAAAGGAATACATATGGATAGGCCATTGGGGTGAAGTTGTTTAAAGTATAGGACATGACCACATTTTAATTTACATAGTCTACAAAGCCTCTAGATAAGAAAAATATCTGATAAGGGTCGGGACAGGCCCTGCCTCTACTAACTGTACAATATAAAAATATAAGCTCTAGATGCACAAACTCCAAAGTAACCTGGATCTTCGTAATAGCAGTTGGATATCCTGTACTCCTACTGGAGATATCTACTCGTACCTGTACGTGCAACATAAAATATAGGTCCCCCATAAGGGACATCAGTACGAGATAATGTACTAAATATGTAAGCCAAGATATACTATATATGAAGTAACAACTCAAATGAAAATCTGCACTAGTGTAGGATAAGAGACCATATTTGCTTATACTTTGGGATCATATACTTTATGTTCTTTATATTACTTTACCTTTACTATATAACGTATGCATAACATGTAATACAAATGAACAGCTAATCAGTGGTAAAACTATATCAGGATCGTCCCTAGCTAGGTTCTTCCTTATCCCCTTGGGCTACCACCTGTGATAGGATCGTCCCGGCTAGGTGATTCTTACACCCCTCGAGCTACCACCCATCAATAAACTTTATACTTTATCTTTCAATTACCTTTGAGATGATTCTTTTGGTGGTCACAATATTGTAGCTGTAGGACTATAGATGTAACATGTGACATGTAGATAATCATACAAGACAATATGGTAATGAAAAGAGTATGTCACATAAACAATGAAATGTGTATGAGAAGAAATAACTCGTGAACTTTATTTGGGAAAAGGAACCCATGTAACTTGGTATCTATGTGCATATGCAAATTCGAAGGTGACTATGTATGGGAGCACATGAACATGTGCAAGAGTGTAGGCATAGTTAATAGTGGTGTTGAAGTTGGTAAGAACCTTTATGTGCCAAGGAAGAATCTATATTTCATGCCAAACGATACAAAATATCCTTACATACCTCATTGTAGGACCTCGTTACTATCTTAAGATAACTTTCCATTCCTCTAATTATTTATATATAATGTAATAGGTGATAAAACTAGCATTAGTAGCCAATAGGTACACCTTGGCAGCCCAATCACATAAAAAAACAACATACTGGCAGCATGCGGGTATTTATAAACCCAAGCGTATTCTTTCAATCTTTCCGCACCTAATTGCATTTTTGAATACCAATTTGCATGTATACATAATGTGCATCATATTTAAGTTCCATAACATTCTTATAACATCCCACAAAGCACAACATATAACAATTCTACACAACCTACAAATGGACAGAATAACGTTCTGTCCCTTTTCCCCATTTTGACGTCGATAATTACAAACTCGTTCCCACGTTAATCAAACTATTCTTAACATAACTATACATAAAAAAGCCTTGACACTATCCCAAAACAGTAAGAAATCAGTCACTAAGAACGCAAGGCAATAGCCTTCTATCCAATAGCCCACAAGTTCGTATTAAGAACACAATTGTGATATCCTATAAGAAGTCACTTTTGCGGACTATAAAAGTGGTACAGCAACCTTTATACATGATTTAAGAACCAATAGTCATTAATAACAGTATGATCCTTTAATAATGAATCCAACCAAAAAGAGAAAGCTTCCAAAGAAAGAAGAAAGAATGTAAAACAATTTTGGAACACATGCTGTCCAAAATTTTCAGCATATACCTAACCAACATAGTCTCTTTTTTTTCATGAAGAAACCTTATCAAACACATAAATATAATTACTTCTCATTACCTTTAAGGTTGAGGGCCTCCTTAAGAACCCTGAAAGCTTGATGTGGCTGCTTGTAAGGTCAAGAAAGAGTTGAGAGAAAACTTGGAGAGCAATCTAATTTTTCTTTGGTTTAAGTTTAAAATGACTTTTAGGAGTTGTTTTAAACCCTTTTTAAAGGAAATATGTGGGTTCATTAATAAGGCATTTTTAGCCTTAATTTACCAAACTAGTGATGTAGCTCCTTGCCCATTTTACTTGCGCCTAAATGGGTTCAAATTGGTTGGGCTTTTGCTGCCCATTTTTCAGCTTTCTTCTTAATTAGTTTTGGACCCAATTAGTCAAAATAATTGTGATGTATTTGGGCTCTTTTAGTATCCTTCTTGGTATAAAAATATAGTCTATTTTTGATGCTAAAACATGGGCCAAAGTTATACCCTTAACACAGACTTTATTCATAATCGGACTTGCACCAATTTGACGTCGGGCCTCATCTCCATTTAGCTAGAAAATTAAGGCTAAGAAAGTAGGTGACTCTCCTGCTAGCTTACTAAGTCCTACAAGCATCTTAATTTTTTCACTTTGTTTGGGGCTGTGATCTCCTCAATTTAACAAAAAACATGCATACACTCGACCCTCTTATCCGTTAGACTTACATATCGCCCTGTAACATGAGATTCAAGCACTTTTAAATATAGGAGCTAATTTGACTAACCCACATCATATTTCATTTGGATAGTACTATTATTGTAAGATGTGGGGTGTTACATCCTCCCCTGCGCTTAGGAACATTCGTCCTCGAATGTGAGCATAACTAGATAGCTTAACCAAGTTTAAACCTTTACTTACACAAACTTTTGACAATACACTAAGTATTCAATCACACGTACCTATTAGTTTCCCAATTCTACATGTTGGACTTCTTTTTTAGCTTCAAATAAGTAAGGGTACTTTGATTTTATCATGTACTTGGCCTCCCATGTTATTTCTTCTGCTTGTTGATTTCTCCAAAGTACTTTTACTGAAGCTATTTCTTTATTCCTTAGCTTCTTAACTAGACGATCTAGAATGGTAATAGGTACCTCTTCATATGTGAGATCTTCTGTAACCTGCACATCCTTAATAGGAGTGATACTAG
>JAOTQJ010076619.1:0-12836 GCA_025642045.1 Solanum sejunctum | reverse complement strand
CAGATAGTTTAAAGAGCCATTTTGCTTTATTCCATCATACTCCAAGGCAAAAAAATAGTCAATCTTTGGCTCCATCCAACATGACCAAATATTGTTGCACCTACACTCTGATTTGATTATTGATCATTCAAACATTATATTATGTATATATTTAAATACTAGATATGAAAAAATAAATTTAATATTACCATTTTAAATAGTATTTATATGTAATTAATTATATTCTTAAACACTAAATTTATTTTGAGTATTTTCACATATGAGAGTGACAATGGCATTAGATTCTGAAAGCTAAGTTTTATATTTTTTATAAAATTAAAAAATAATTTATAGCTTATTTAAGTTGTCATAACCAATATTAAAAGATTGTCTTATCTAGTATTCATTTTCATATTATGTCAAGACACAAATATTGAATTAAATAGACATATTGGACATAAAATATGTCACGTCTTCTTTAATTATATGTATTTTAAATAAAATGATGTATTTCAAATGAAATGACATATTTTATGTGGTTAACATAACTATCTAATAGACATTTGTGAACATGCATACAATTTTTTGTATAGAAAAAAAGAATTGAACCAAAAATATTTCTTATGAATATTATGTATATGTCATGTATAAAATATATAATATTTTAATAAATTAGGATAAGAGGAAAGATATATCTTTAATTCTTTATGCTCTTCTTCTTCTTCTTCTTTTTTAAACATTAGCACATCATTGAAAAAAAAGAAGTATAAAAAATTAATGATATATCTTTTTATTGAAAGATGCTTTTAAAATTATTATTTTTGCTTATCTTTCTTGGTAAATTTTTATTAGCATGTGAAATTACTTTTTTTTTTATCATTGGTCATCATTGGTTTTATATTTCTATAAAATAATAAAAAGATATTTCTAGAAATATATAGTTTTGGCTATATTTCTTGATAGATTTTTATTAGTGTGAAATTATATTTTTACCCTTGGTCGTCTTACTTTTCATATTTTTATATAATAGAAATAGAAATATAAGAAGAATAAATAAACAGGCAGCTCTTCGTAAATATACTTGTTTATTTTCTTTTATTATATGAGGTTCATAAAAATATTTTATATGCTTTTTAATTTATTTTTTTAGGCAAATGTTGATAATGTATCTGCTTGAACTGCTTGATTTTTACTATATAATTTCTATTAATTATTTTTTTAGTTACTTCAACTATGATTTGATGTTATTCCTAATAAATTATTTTTTCAACTGTTTTAACTGTGATTTTATTATATCATCCCAATTAATTATTTTAAATCATGTAAATACTAGAATGAAGATAAAACAAACACGAAACGGTACATTAAGTCTTTATTTTTAAATCGGATAAATAAAATTAAATAATTATTATAATATCTTTCAATAATTATATTTGTGTAAAAAAGGAAGTACCTTCAAAATATATATGATATAAATAAACCAACAAGCTTATGTATATTACTTGAAATAATATTAAAGGAACTATAAATATAATAATTATCAAGTTATTTGATTCTTAAGATTTTATTAGTGCTACATAAATTAGGACAAATAGAATAACATACATTATTTAAAGTTTATATAAAATATATTATAAATTATAATTACAAGAATTATAATTTAAAACATTTAAAAGTGAATAAAATTTTGATTGATTCTTAAAATTTTAGAAGTGCAAAAATAAAATAAGTAGCATTTATATTATTTTAAAATAAAATAAAACATATTATAAATGTAATAATTAAAAATTTACAAATTTTAAAAATATAAAAAAATTAATAATACAATATAAGTTGAGATTAAAAGATATATGTTGAATGCATACCGGCTTGAGCTCTCTTGCAACATAAACGTGCTTGCTTGCTTTTGTAACATCAACGTCTTGCTTATTCAATTGACGCTACAGCTCAATTGTAAATTTGTCGCATTATTTCATGATAAGGGTCCACTTCAATTATGAATTATATTTGCAAAATGTGAATAATAAATACAAAGAGATTTTTGGGGCCCACCACAAATGCAATGCCAATTCGATATTCCTCATTTTATGTGCAATTGTATGTAAGTTCCTTGAACTATTATTCTTGTGAAATTATGGGCCCAATGCTTTTTGGATTAATTTAAAAAAAAAATAAATTTATATCACTTTTAACGTAAATTATTTATATTTATATATATTTTTTTATATATATTTTTTTATATTTGTTTTCATCAATTTCGAATGGAGCTAAAGATTCACTATCTTTTGACTTTGGGGTATGATGTAATAAAGCAAAATGACTTTTTAAACTGTCTGCGCTTCTTTCAATTGTGAAGTAGCAGTTAGTCTTTCGACGCTCATCATGGGTCATCCGGAAACAGTCACGCTATGTTTTTAAACATAGGGGTCAGTACATCCGACCTCCCTTTACCCCGCAATGGGCGGGAGCCTTTGAGCATTGGGGTAATGTTGTTGTATATATTTTTTTATATTTCTACTCCTTAATTAATTATAATTATTATCTTCCTAATTTATCCTCTATTAAAATTTAAGTGTTGATGCCATGTTAGTATCAATGTCCACTCTATATTGTATTAATAGGATATTAATATACCGATAGGAGTATCATTGAGGATTTAAATCTTATATGATACTTATATAATATTAATATACCCATGGAATATACAGAGGATTAAACTTTATCTTATATGATATCGATATGACAATAATATACCGATGAAGTATCACAAATAATATATTTTCTACTAATATGTAGTTTAATAATTTTCTTTTAATTATTATAATTTCTTCAAAAAAAGCATCCGATCCTATATGATACCGAGAGGGAATCAATATATCAAAGATGTATCATAGAGGTTTGAGTACTCGTTTAGATATGAGTACAACTTTTCACCCCCAAACTGATGGATAGTCTGAGAGAACTATTCAGATGTTAGAAGATATGCTACGGACATGTGTTATTGATTTTGGTGCCAGATGGGATCAACACTTAGCTTTGGCAGAGTTTGTTTACAACAATAGTTACCGCTCCTGTATTTAGATGGTGTTATGCCCCAAACCGTGACTGACACTCAGGGACTATAACTAATCCCCAAGCGGACCACCTGGTCTCATTGCATTCGTCCAATCCATTCATATGCGGAAGATTAAATAGAAAGATAACTATCAGTGGCCTATCACAATCGCTATCATAAGATAATATGAAGAAGTATCTCAAAAGAAAAGAAATAGGAAATAACAATCTCAACACTATCCATCAACTGTCTATGTCTACGAAACCTCTATGACCAACATCTAGAAAGGTACCATGACAGGCCATGGCTACCACAATCAAAAGTAAAACAAAATACTGTAATAAAGTCAATGAAATAATCATCCTCCAAAAGCAGGGGAAGACTCACCACGGTCTGAAATATTGAGCTCTGAACCTCAACGATTAGGCTGCTAAAGTTCTCAGATTTAAAGGGGCATTTGTACGTGGAATGTATTGTATGTAAAACGGGCTAAAGTAAACAATATAAGATACCATCGCTCGTCAATCACTCATCCTCAACTCAGAGTAAAGGACAAGACTCTATCATCTCATTATCCATTAAGACATGATACAATTACATCAACGTTAGAGTACTATCAACAAGGAACCTATCTGGGAGTTTTTATAATCGAGAATCACCACCTATGAACCAGTAGTGATACAACGAAGAGATATCATTGCCACATCCATCCACTATCTTTTCGGGGTAAAGGACGAGTCTGTCGGGGATCCCAAGAAAGTTTGTCAAGTCTTTTGCGGGCCAAAGGAAACATTCACTTTCACGGTACAATCCTCTTCATCGCTAGCCACGTGGTTAATAAGCGCGAGTGAGACTTACTCTTTCCCATTTTGGTGTTAATACTCTTCCTAAGACTCAATATGCTCATAAGTCTAAAAAGGTCAGACTGTTACATAACCAAATTCCCCTCTCAAATAGGGTCCTCATCTCATCTATCATTCTACCAACTCAAGAAAGGAATTCTTCCCCTCACCTCTATCAACAACTCAGTTAAATCTCAAGGATATCAATTTACATCTATTGCAGCCATCACAACACTCATCTCAAGACTCAGACTTCATTAATCATCATATTCAAATGACCAAGGCTCTAGATATTACCCCTAAGTTCATTGTTTAAGTCTTTAACAAATAATTCACACAGGAAAGATATATAATCACATAATAATACATGTAAATAATTTCATTAGTTCATGATGATCATCAATTTAACATAAAATATAAGATTTAAAGATAACTTCAAGAAAGTATTCAAGAAACTTAAATACAAGACCTATCAGTTTGTGGCAACTCTCGCGGGAGGATGCCACTTTTGTACATTCTAGGCTTAAGTACCACTTACCAACATATGAAGAATTTAACACGTGACCTATTAATCATATTTAAGTATTGAATTTAAAATAGTTTAAGGTATAGGATTTTGTTCTAAAGGTTGTGCAGTTGATTCTAGCTCAAGTTTTTGGTATGAGTACCTTGCAAGTAATTTAAACTACTATATTGTGAGATATTTATATATTGCCCAAATTGTTGTAGCACGCTGAAAAGTATTACTAATATTAAAATGCAAGGACATACAATTTGCTATTTTCCATTTAATACAATCATCTTAATATAACTGGTATTTTAATATAGCAAAGCTCGCCGACTCAAATTTAACTCAACAAGCTAAAACTTAAAGTTACAACCCGTGGTTCCATAATTTACATCAGTCTTTCAAATTTATACATACATATGCAACAGGAGAATCATGTACATCCCCAAAACTACTACAACATATATATGTCTAGATGCAAATGTGATCTTTTGCACAGTTCCTAAAATTTATCTTCAGTGGCCATCCTCAAGCATCATCTTGGGTACTCCATACGATAGAAACAACTATCGCTAAGCATGAAGCTTAGTGGTGTAAAAGCTAAAAGCTGAGAACCTTAAATCCCTCAATTTACCCTTCTTAAGTGAAAAGGAAACATAATTGAAATATAGTAAATAGACCAAGTGAACAAATATATCAACAACATCCAGTATGATATTCAAAGATCTAAGTATCAAGGGTTCCAACTTTAACAAAACATTCAAATGACAAGTTTTGCCAGTATATAAGTCATCCCGTCACATCAAACATAATCAAGTATCAAGGAGGACCGAAGATCTATATCAAGAAGGATGAAAACTGTAACACCCCACATCTTATAATACTAGTACTATGTAAATAAAACATAATATAACTTTTCAAATTAGAGTTAAGTTTTAACGAGTGTTTGAATCTCAAATTATAAAGCGATATGTATATCTAACGCTGAAGAGGGTCAAGTGTAGATAAGTTTTAAGTCAAATTAATGAGATTATGACCCTAAATAAAGTGAGAGAAGTGAGGTACTTGTAGGACATAGGAAGCTAGTAGGTGAGTCACCTACTTGTTTAGCTTAAATTTACTAGCTAAACGGAGTCGAGGCTCGACGTCGAATTTATCCAAGTCCAATTATGGATAAAGTTCGTGTAAGGGTGTAACTTTAGCCCGTATTTTAGCATCATAAATAGACTTATTTTCAGCCCAAGAAGAAAATAAAAAGGTCCCAAGTACATCACAACCCACTTGACTATTTGGGCCCAAACTAAGTGAAGAGAAATTAGCAAAATAAGCAGTCAACCCTATCAACTTTGAAACCCAATTAGGCCTAAGTGAAAGGGCTAAACTGCTGCATTACCATCTTGATAATATGAGGCTTAAGCCACACAAGAAAGTTGGCCAAAGTCTCCTTTAGAAAGGCTTACAAGTAGTACCTTTAAGTCATTCTTAATTTGGAAAAAAATCAAGTTTCACAAACTTTCTCTCTACACCTTCTTGACCTAGCAAAGCAGCCACAAGGAGACTTTTAGGGTTTTTGTAGAAGCCATATACCTTGAAGGTAATGGTAAGTAAGTTTACTTATGTGTTTATTATGGTTTTATTATGAAAAATAAGAGACTATGTTGGTTATGTTTATGCTGAAATTGCTGGACAACATCCTGCGCCTTCAACTCGTTCTAAAAAAATAGTTGTTATGCATTTTTCTTGTTTATTTGGAAGATTTTCTCTTTTGGTTGGATTGATTATGAAGGGAGGATACTTTACTTAATGACTATTGGTTCTATAATGATGTATAAAGGATATTGCACTATTTTTACGGTCTGCAAAAGTGAGTTCTTGTGTGATATCGTAATTGCACTCATAACAGAAACTTGTAGCTGATTGATTGAGGACTATGGTCTCACGTCCTGCACCTATTTTAAGGACTATTTTTGAACTATTATAGGACTAGTTTTATGTGTATACATGGTGGGGACTGTTTGGTTAAAGTTGAAATAGGTTTGAAACTGTCGACGTCAAAATATAACAAAGAGATATAACGTTATGCCGCCTATTTATATGTTACGTAGAATTATTATGTATTGTAATTTGTGGGCTATTGTAAGCCTGTTATGGCACTAAGATAGGCTACACATGATATGTATGTGATAATGTGTATTAGAAAATACGATTAGGGGCGGAAAGGTTGAAGAATAAGCTCGGGTTTATAATTATCCGCTTGTTGCCCGTAGGTTATTTTTTTGTTTTATGAGATTGGGCTGCCAAGATTTATCTATTGGTTGCTAATGCTAGTTTTATAACCTACTATGTTATAGATAAATATTTAGAGAAAGGGAGAATTATCTCGAGGTAATAGCAAGATCGTACAAGGCTACTTGATTTCGTATGATTTGGCATGAAATATAGATCCCTCCTTGGCAATAGAGGCACTTACCAACTCCGACACAACTATTAACTATGTCTCAACTCTTTCACATGTTCATATGCTCCCATACATAGTCACCTTCAAGTCTGCCTGCATACTTGCATACCAAGATACACGAGTTCGTTCTACTAAATAAGATTCATGTGTTATTCTACCTCCTATACATTTTATTATTTATGTAACCTACTCCTTTCATTATGGTGTTGGCTTTTGTGATTATTTACATGTCATATATTGTATCTATAGTCCTACAACTCCAATATTACGACCACCAAAAGAATCATCTCAAAGGTAATTGAAAGATAAAGTAAAGTATATTGCTTGTTGATGGGTGATAACCCAAGGGGTGGAAGAATCACCTAGCCAGGATTGATCCTATGACAGAGGGTAGCCCATGGAGTGAAAGTTAAAGCCTAGATAGGGTTGATCCTGATATAGATTTACCACTGATCAGCTGGTCATTTATATTACTTATTGTGCACAAATTATACAACAAAGATAAAGTAATAAAAAGAATATAAAGTACATGATCCCACATTATAACTAAGGGTGATCTCTTATCCTACACCAGTGCGTAGTTTTATTTGAGTTGTTACTTCATATATAGTATTTTCTACCTTACATATTAAGTACATTATCTCGTACTAATGTCCCTTACGAGGGACCTGCATTTCACGTTATAGGTACAGGTACTAGTAGATCTCTCCAATAAGAGTACATGATATCCAGTTGTTGTTACCAAGGTCCAGGTTGCTTTGGAGCTTTGTGTGTCTAGAGCTTATATTTTTGTATTGTATAGTTAGCCGAGGGGGGGCTTGTCCAGATCCTTATTAGATATTCTTCTTTATCTAGAGGCTTTGTGGACTATATAAATTAAAGTGTGGTCATGTCTCGTACTTTAGACATCGTGGCCCCAACGGCCTAGCCATATGCATTTCTTTTGGCTTGTTATTACTATTTATTTTCTTAAAGGCAAATTGAATGTAGAAATCTCTTATAATATGTATAGAAGGTGCATAGATAGAGGTTGATTCTCCCAGGCCTTATTGGCAATGGGTGCCAGTCCGCCTTAATAGGACTTTAGGTGTGAGAAAAGTAGTATCAGAGTAGGTCGTCCTAGGGAGTTGACAAAGCCATGTTTATGTAGAGTCTTATTTATCTATGTGTTGTGCACCACATTTATAAGACGAAGGCTACATGACATTCAAGAGTTGTTACTTTCTTTTTATTCTTTAGATCATGTCATAGAGCCAAGTGTAATAGGTCCATTGTGTCTAACCCTAAATTATTTTGTACAACAAGTATGCCATAAATCAGGAAAAACAAAGGTAAAGGAAAGAAAGTAAAAGTGGTGGTTGGTATACCCAGTTGGGTGAGACAACGAAATGAGGCTCAAGATGAGTCTCTGTTACGAACATCTCCAACTCCTGTAGTTCCTAATGACCGCGGAAGTAGTGAAATTCTACAGAACCACCTATCTATACTACCGTATAGGATCTGAGAAATACAGTCCAACTATTGATTTGTATAGTTACTAGCCAAGGTCAAAGACAGAAAGGTCTAGTTATAGGTACAGATGGTGCGAATAGGGCAGCTAGCACGAGGATACGTGACTTTCATAATTTGGACTCTCCATCCTTCACTGGGTCAGATCCTAATGAAGATCCCCAAGACTTTATTGATCAGATTCAATGCACTTTAGATGTTATGCATGTGAGTGGTACGGAAGCTGTCGAGTTAGCGACATATAGGTTGAAAGGTGTGGCTATATTGTGGTATGAAGCTTGGAAGCAATCTAAAGGTATAGATGCACCTTCAACTACCTGGAAGTAGTTCAAAGAGGTATTTCTTGACCATTACTTGCCATTAGAGATCCGAGAGGCCCGTGCAGATCAATTCTTGAACCTCCACTAAGGAAATATGAGTGTGAGAGAGTATAACCTTCAATTTAATTCCCTAGCTAGGTATGCTCCTAATGTAGTTGCTACTATGACAGATAAAGTTCATCGATATATGGATAGATTAGATACGTATCTGGTCAGAGACTTCACCATTGCTTCCTTGAATAAGGATATGGATAAAGCGAGAATGCAAGCTTTTGTACAGAAATTGGAGGATCAGAGGCAAAGGAGAAGGATACAAGAGTTAGAAAGGGCGCAGTCCAAGAGGGCCAGGTCTGCAGGGCAGTTTATACCATCCCAAGGTGAGTTTAGGCCTCGATTTTCTAATAGACCGTCTAGGCCATCATCCTCCTACTTTGCAGCCAGTGCTCTACCACAACTTCAGGGGTCTAGGAGAAACCAGTTTGGTCTAAAAAATTGAAGAGCAAGACGCTCGGACAACGAGATATTCAGTCGGCTAGCAAATGACCCCTATGCAACCTTATAAACAGTGTGGAAAAGGTTATTTAAGTATATGTTATGTTGGGATAGACGCTTGTTATTGGTATGGTGCGCTAGGGCATATGATAAGAGATTGCTCGAGGAGGCGTATGAGTGATATAACACAACCTACTAGATCAGCTATTGCATCATCATCGTCAGTTCCTCCAATAGGTAGGGGTAAACAAATACCTACGGGTTGTGGTAAAGGTGTAAGAGGGGTAGCTATCTCTAGAGTCCAGAATTGCACTTATGCTCTGGGGAATCGGCAAAATTTGGAAGCTTCACTCGATGTGGCCACAGGTACATTATTCATCTTTTCACATAATGTATATGCATTAATTGACTTTGGTTTTACACCATCATACATCACTCCATTAGTTGCTTGGTAGCTTAAGAGAACACCCAAATTATTAAACAAATCATTTGAAGTGTTCACACTAACCAGTGAATCTATTATGGTTAGAAGGGTTTATTATGACTGTGTAGTAACTATTTGTGACTGTGACACATTGCCTGACCTTATTGAGCTAGAAATGGTGGAATTTGATGTTATCATGGGTATGGATTGGTTAGCTTCTAGCTATGCCACCGTGGATTGCCAAACTAAGAGAGTATACTTTCGCTTTTCAAATGAAGCAGTTCTTGAATGGGAAGGCAATATTGGGGCGCCAAAGAGTAAATTTATCTCTTATTTTAAGGCAAAACAATTATACCTAAGGGGTATATATGTCATTTAATTAGAGTGAGGCATATAAAGGCAGAATCACCAACTTTTCAATCAGTTCCAGTAGTGAATAAATTTGTTGATGTGTTCCCTGAAGAACTTCCAGGCTTACCTCCAGAATGAGAGGTAGATTTTGATATTGAATTACTTCCAGGCACTCAAGATATTTCTTTACCTCCATATAGAATAGCTCGGGCAGAATTACATGAATTAAAATAATAGTTAAAAAACTTATTAGAGAAGGGTTTTAAAAGACCTAGCGTGTCCCCTTGGGGTGCACCAGTATTATTTGTACGTAAAAAGGATGGAACCTTGAGAATGTGTATCGACTATCGACAATTGAATAAGGTAACAATTAAGAATAAATACCCTCTTCCCAAGATTAATAATTTATTTGATCAGTTACAGGGTGCCAAATGCTTTTCAAAAATTGATCTGAGATCAAGTTATCATCAAGTAAGGGTGAAGGAGTAAGATATACCTATGACTACTTTCAAAACACGCTATGATCACTTTGAATTTCTTGTTATGTCATTTGAGCTAATGAATGCAACATCAGTTTTTATGGATCTAATGAATAGGGTATTCAAGCCACTCTTGGATGTGTTTATGATAATATTTATTGATGACATTTTGGGATATTCCAGATTAAAAGAGGACCATGCAAATCACTTACAACAAGTGTTACAAGTTCTTCGTGATAGACAATTGTATGTCAAGGTTTCTAAATATGAATTTTGGCTAAAATCAGTGGCATTTTTAGGTCATATTGTGTCCGATGAGGGAATAAGGGTTGATTCACAAGACCAACGACACCCACAGAGGTTCGAAGCTTCCTAGGTTTGACAAGTTATTATATGAGGTTTGTTGAAAGTGTTTTCTTCCATTTATGCACCTCTAACAAAGTTGACACATAAAGAAACCAACTTCCAATGGAATGATATATGTGAAAGGAGCTTTCGACAGTAGAAAAATGAGCTAACTTCTGCACCTGTGCTAGTACTTCGAGAAGGCACCGAGGGGTATGAAGTGTATTGTGTTGCTTCAGGAGTTGGCTTCGGATGTGTATTGATATAACATGATAGGGTAATTGCTTATGCATCTAGATAGCTACGACCATATGAGAAAAATTATCCAACACATGATCTTGAGCTAGCAACGATTGTGTTTGCTCTGAAAATATGGCGCTACTATTTGTATGGGGTTCACGTTGACATATATACTGACTATAAGAGTTTGCAATAACTCTTTAAGCAGAAAGACCTAAACTTAAGATAATGAAGATGGCTAAAGCTAATAAAGGATTATGACATTGATATACTTTACCACTCGAGGAAGGAAAATATGGTAGTCGATACTCTGAGTCATAAGAAAATCATGAATACTGGTGATCAAGCTGTGATAAGTCAAAGAGTCGCTAAGGATCTATGTCAGCTGGTCAGTTTGGGGGTTCGCCTTCTTGAAACTCCAAAGGAAGGGGTTATTGTACATCATGCAGTAACATCTTTATTAGTAATAAAAGTGAAATAAAAATAATTCGAGGATCCTGTTCTACGATAGTTTAAGGAAAAGGTGAGTCAGGGTAAGATAAAAGGCTTTGACCTTACACAAAATGGAGTATTTTCCTGCCAAAATAGATTATGTGTGCCTGATATTAATGGATTAAGAAAGAGGATAATTGAAAAAGCCATTATTCCCGATATTCTATCCATCCAAGATCAACTAAAATGTACCATGACCTAAAGGAAATGTTTTGGTGGGGAGGCATGAAAAAGAACCTTGCAGAATTTGTGACTCAATGTCCAAATTTCCAACAAGTGAAAGTAGAACTCCAAAAGTCAAGAGGTTATATGCAGTGTATAGAGCTTCCACTATGAAAGTTGAATATGAGCAATATGGATTTTATTATCGGGCTGCCTCGCTCATTTTAGAAGTTTGACTCCATATGGGTAATAGTTGACAGACTCATAAAGTTAGCACACTTCTTGCCAGTTTGGAGTAATTATATAGTTGAAGAGTATGCCAAGCTATACCTCAAAGAGACAGTTAGGCTACAGGGAGTCATAATCTCCATTATCTCCAATGTGGGGGCTCAATTCACTACAAAGTTTTGGAAGTCCTTTCAAAGGAGTTTAGGGATACAAGTGAATTTGAGTACAACATTCCACCCTCAAATAGATGATCAAGCAGAACACACCATTTAGACACTTGAAAATATATTGCGAGCTTGTGCATTGGACTTTAAAGGTAGTTAGGTGGACCATTTGCCACTTATTGAATTTATCTATAATAATAGCTACCACTTAAGTATCAAGATGACACTTTATGAAGCTTTGTATGGAAGAAAACGTAGATCGCCAATTGGATGGTTTGAAGTGGGTTAAACCACCTTGCTTGGGCCATATCTAGTACAATAAGCCATGAAAAAAGTTAAGGTAATACAACAACAACTAGAAACAACCCAAAGTCATAACAAATCATATGTGGTTGCTAAAAGGAGAGGAGTGGAATTCTCAGTAGGGGATTGGGCATTTTTAAAGGTGTCTCCAATGAAAGGGGTTATGAGATTTGGTAAGAAAGAAAAATTGAGCCCATGTTACATAGGGCCATATAAAATTATTAAGAAGTTTAGGTAGGTTACATATGAACTAGAGCTACCCCAAGAGATTTCAATGGTTCATCCAGTTTTTCATGTCTTAATGCTTCAAAAATGCATTGGTGACCCATCCCGTATCACTCCTATTAAAGACGTGCAGGTTACAGAAGATCTCACATATGAAGAGGTACCTATTGCTATTTTGGATCATCAAGTTAAGAAGCTAAGGAATAAAGAAATAGCTTCAGTAAAAGTACTTTGGAGAAACCAGCAAGCAGAAGAAATAA
>JAOTQJ010076608.1:0-12837 GCA_025642045.1 Solanum sejunctum | reverse complement strand
TGTTAGGCCAAAGGACATAACTCTGAATTCATAGTGCCCGTAGTGAGTTCTGAATGCTATTTTGGGAATATCTTCTTTCCGAACTCGAACCTGGTGATATCCTGACCGTAAGTCTATTTTTGAAAAGCACCTAGACCCGTCCTTCTTCCTTACGAATAATATCGGAGCCCCCCAGGGAGAAGTGTTAGGCCGTATAAAACCTTTCTCTAACAAGTCTGTAAGTTGCACCTTCAATTCCTTTAACTCGGTTGGTGCCATTTTGTACAGAGGGATTGAGATAGGCTGAGTGTCTAGCAATAAATCTATAGTAAATTCCGAGAAGTTCATCCTGAAATACGACCAGAAATTCATTAAATACGGGAATCGATGGTAGAGTTGGAGGCTCGACATTCACATCATGCACCCGTACCAAGTGATAAAGACACCCTTTTTTGATCATCTTGCTCGCCTTGAGGTACGAAATAAACTTACCCCTCGGCATTGCGATATTACCTGACTATTCCATAACTGGTTCTCCTAGAAACTGAAATTGAACTAGCTTTCTTTGACGATCAACCTTAGCATAGCAAGAAGCCAGCCAATCCATGCCCATAATTACATCAAAATCTATCATGTCTAGCTCTATCAAATCAACGAAAGTATGACGGTCGAGAACAGATACCGGACAGTTTCTATAAACCCTACTAACTATAACAGATTCTCCTATCGGTGTCACAACCTCGCAAGGATCTATCAGTTCAGACCTTATATTAAGTGTGCATGCGGCCAACGGAGAAATCTACAACAAGGTGTATCTAGGGTAAATCAATGCATACATAGCGCGAGAATAAACAAATAGTATACCTGTAATCATATTAGGTGATGCCTCTTGATCCTGTCGGCTAGATAGGGCATAAATACGATTAATCGGACCGCTAGAACCTGAAGCTCCACCGCGACCTCTACCATGACCTACCACTGCTGGAGTACCTCGTCCCGTGGGGTTCATAGCCACTGAAGCAGAAGAAGAAGCCCCGCCGGCTCCAGAAGTCTGGGAGGACCCTTCTGTACAAGCTCTGTTAGGATAATTATGCATTTGGTAACCCTAACGACCACAAATAAAGTAGGCACCTGTAGAACGGAAGCACTCCCCCGGGTGACATTTCCTGCACAAAGAACACCGGGGCATAGTAAAACCCTGCTAACTGTTGGAACACAGCCCTACCCCTTACTGACTGGAGATAGGTGGTCTCCTACCAGGGATCTGTGTAGGTGTGCTTTGCACCAATCGAGGAGGAGGCCCACTCAGCTGCGGCCAAAATTGCCTGTCCCGAAAATCTGCTATTGAATCAGATGACCTAGCCTTCTTGTACGGCCCTCTATCATCTGTCCTATCCACCTGGCGCTCAAGACGATGATCCTCTATCCCCTGGGCATGAGCCTGAATACGAGCAATATCCATCCCAAGTTGGGCAGCCAATGCCAGGCAACTATCTACATTATACATATTCAGCCCAATAATATAGCGATGCATGAGATCCGTTATGCTGGAAACGTGTGCCGGTGCATATCCGGCCAAAGAATCAAATTCCAGACTATACTCCCAAACCGACCGGCCTCGCTGTCGTAGCATTAAAAACCTGTCTTCTCTGGCACATCTAATCTCGGGAGGTAAAAATTGAGCCAAGAAAGCTTTAGTAAACTCTCCCCAAACTGCAGGTTGGGCATTTGCACCTCGAGCTGGCAGCCATGATTGATACCAGTTCGCCGCAACGTCCTGCAATCGATAAGATACCAACTCCAACGATTCTACTTCTGAGGAACCAATCACCCTCAAGGTCCGCTGCATTTGTCTTACGAACTCCTGAGGATCTTTCGAAGGTTTGGACCCAAAGAATTCTGGGGGTGCACAGGCTAGGAAATCATGGGCCTGGGAACTATCTCGACAGGCTGCCTAACTACTCCCAGCTTGCTATCTGTGGGCTTGTCGCGCCACAACCTGCATCAACAACTGCGTTGCCTCCCGCAGCTCCCCAATTTCTGCGCCTGGCTAGGGAGTCGGAGGTTCTGATGCCTGGCCCTCTGGGGTTGTTGGGGTAACCAAACCCACTGTTGAGAATATAGTCTCCGACTCTGGTTGATCACGAGCTCGGGTAGTTCCCCGACCACGTCGAGCCCCATCCACTACTGCAGGCATTCCTCTGCGGTCGGCTGGTTATTTCCTCGGCAAAATATCTGAAATTTAAATAATTTCTGTCAGGGAGGAAAATCACCCTATTAATATCGCCCTAACAGACGATCTAAGATTAGAAGGAAGAGTAACATCCTAATGTCCTGTAGCCTCCTGTTTATAGGTGTGGTGAACGACACACCGATAAACAAGACTCTACTAGACACGGTCTATGGACACTCCGAGAACTAACTGCTCTGATACCACTTCTGTCATGACCCAACCCAGGGGCCATGATTAGTGCCGGTTGGGCACCTAGACAAACACTAAACCTGATTTCCTTTCACAATAACTAAGGAATTTCTTGAAATTTTGGCAGAGTTTCCTCTATTATACTGACTAGCCTCACGTGCAAACAGCGAACCCAGTAATAACAAACATCAATATATATATATATATATATATGCGGGCTGACAAGGTCACCGCTGCGGCAGAACCGCCCAACAAACGTATCATACAAACGAAGTCACACCGACACAATTCCCACACCTATATGTATCCACAGACCTCTAAACACACAAACTGGATCATGAGACGAGATAGGGCCCCATCATACCCTCGAATATATATACAAATGCAAAGTACAGAAAATAAGAAAGCATGTATATACCAACAGACTGCTCCTGAGGCAAGGGAGCACTTCAATGGTAGGCAGAGATCCTAAGAAGACAGCTCTCTAACTTGTTCGCCTGTACCTACGGGCATGAACGCAGCCCCCGAAGGGAGGGGGTTAGTATGAAATGCGTACCAAGTATGTAAAGTGGAAAGTACGAAATATGAATAGAAATAATAATTCCAACGAAATGTATAACTCAAACTTGTATGCAAACATAAATAAATATTTCTCTTTTTAAACCATCAAAATAATGCATATCGGACGGGAACGATGGCGACCTCCAAACTTGCGCCATACCACAGCTTAAACACCAGAAATTTCAAATCTCTGACAACTCCAACACAAGTCCCCAACTGTAGCCCAAGTGAGCCGAGGCGAACAGCAGCCAAGCACTCACGTCATGGGATAGGTGAACCAGCGCGATGGCACTAAGCGTTCACGTATCATAATGTATAAAAGTCATCATGCCCATTTATTGAGCCGAGATGATGGTGCCACGCACCCCCGTGAGCCGACTGCATTACAATAAGCTGCCGGGAAACATAAGCTATTACTTTGCCACACTACATTAATACACACCTTAAACCCACACAGGAAGCATTACAATAAACTACGTACGCGTCTGGACTATCAGATAGATTCAGAATTGGAGTTGTAGTCAATTTTTCCTTCAAGGTTTGAAAGCTGCGCTCACAGGCATCGGACCACTGGAACATTGCCCTTTTTTGTGTCAGCTTTGTCAAAGGCGCTGCAATTGAAGCAAAGTTCTCTACGAATCTCCTATAATACCCAGCTAGCCCAAGAAAACTGTGCACCTCCGTCGGTGTTGTGGGCCTAGGCCAATTCTTCACAGCTTCAATTTTCTGAGAATCTACTCGAACACCATTAGCTCCTATAACATGGCCTAAGAATTCTACCGAATATAACCAAAACTCACATTTCGAAAATTTTCCATACAACTTTTGATGACGAAGAGTGCCAATGACAATTCTCAGGTGGTCCGCATGGCTCTCCTCAGATCGAGAGTAAACTAGGATGTCATCAATAAACAAGATCACGAACACATCTAGGAATGGTTTAAACACTCGATTGATGAGGTCCATAAATACTGTTGGAGCATTTATTAGGCCAAAGGACATAACTCTGAATTCATAGTGCCCGTAGTGAGTTGTGAATGCTATTTTGGCAATATCTTCTTCCAACACTAGAACCTGGTGGTATCCTGACCGTAAGTCTATTTTTGAAAAGCACCTAGCTCTTTGCAACTGGTCAAACAGATCATCAATCCTGGGGAGGGGGTATTTATTCTTAATGGTTACCTTGTATAGCTGACGGTAGTCAATACACATCCCCAACGACCCGTCCTTCTTCCTTACGAATAATACCGGAGCCCTCCAAGGAGAAGTGCTAGGCCGTATAAAACCTTTCTCTAACAAGTCTGTAAGTTGCGCCTTCAATTCCTTTAACTCGGTTGGTGCCATTTTGTACAGAGGGATTGAGATAGGCTGAGTGCCGGGCAATAAATCTATAGTAAATTCTACTTCTCGCTCCGGAGGAAGGCTGAGAAGTTCATCCGGAAATACAACCAGAAATTCATTAACTACGGGAATCGACTGCAGAGTTGGAGGCTCGACATTCACATCATGCCCCTGTACCAAGTCATAAAGACACCCTTTTCTAATCATCTTGCTCGCCTTGAGGTACGAAATAAACTTATCCCTCGGCGTGGCGATATTACCCGACCATTCTATAACTGGTTCTCCTGGAAACTGAAATTGAACTAGCTTCCTTTGACAATCAACCTTAGCATAGCAAGAAGCCAGCCAATCCATGCCCATAATTACATCAAAATCTGTCATGTCTAGTTCTATCAAATCAGCGAAAGTATGACGGTCGAGAACAGATACCGGACAATTTCTATAAACCCTGCTAACTATAATAGATTCTCCTATCGGTGTCACAACCTCGCAAGGCTCTATCAGTTCAGACCTTATATTAAGTGTGCATGCAACCAATGGAGAAATATACGACAAGGTGTATCCAGGGTCAATCAATGCATACATAGCGCGAGAATAAACAGACAGTATACCTGTAATCACATTAGGTGATGCCTCTTGATCCTGTAGGCTAGATAAGGTATAAATACAATTAACAGGACCACTAGAACCTGAAGCTCCACCGCGACCTCTGCCACGACCTACCGCTGCTGGAGTACCTCGTCCCGTGGGGTTCATAGCCACTGAAGCAGAAGAAGAAGCCCCGCCGGCTCTAGAAGTTCGGGAGGACCCTTCTGTACTATGCATTTGGTAGCCCTGACGACCACAAATAAAGCAGGCACCTGTAGTACAGAAGCACTCCCCCGGGTGACATTTCCCACACAAAAAACTCCGGGGCATAGTAAAACCCTGCTAACTATTGGAACCCAGCCCTACCCCTTACTGACTGGAGATAGGTGGTCTCCTACCAGGGGTCTGTGTAGGTGTGCTTTGCACCAATCGAGGAGGAGGCCCACTCAACTGTGGCCAAAATTGCTTGTCCCGAAAATCAGCTACTGAATCGGATGACCTAGCCCTCTTGGACGACCCTCTATCATCTGTCCTGTCTGCTTGGCGCTCACGACGACGATCCTCTATCCCCTGGGCATGAGCCTGAATACGAGCAATATCCATCCCAGGTTAGGCAGCCAATGCCAGGCAACTATCTACATAATACATATTCAGCCCAATAATATAACGATGCATGCGATCCGTTATTCGGAAAACATGTGCCGGTGCATATCCGGCCAAAGAATCAAATTCTAGACTATACTCCCAAACCAACCGGCCTCGCTGCCGCAACATTAAAAACCTGTCTTCTCTGGCACGTCTAATCTCGGGAGGTAAAAAGTATGCCAAGAAAGCTTCAGTAAACTCTCCCCAAACTGCAGTTGGGCATTTGCACCTCGAGCCAGCAGCCATGATTCATACCAGTTCGCCGCAACATCATGCAACTGATAGGAGGCCAACTCTACATATTCTACTTCAGAAGTCCCAATCACCCTTAACGTACGCTGCATCTGTCTCACAAACTCCTGAGGATCTTCCAAGGGTTTGGACCCAAAGAATTCTGTGGGTCCACAGGCTAGGAAATCACGGGCCCGAGAACTATCTCAAGGGGCTGCCTGACTACTCCCAGCTTCCTGTCTGTGGGCCTGGCGTGCCACAATTTGTGTCAATAACTTCACTGCCTCTCGCATCTCCCCAATTTCTGCGCCTAGCTGGGGAGTCGGAGGTTCTGATGCCTGGCCCTCTAGGGCTAGTGGGGTGACCAAACCCACTGTCGGGAATACAGTCTCCAACTCTGGCTGATCACGAGCCCGGGTAGTTCCCGGACCACATCGGGCCCCATTTACTGCTGCAAGCCTTCCTCTACGGCTAGCAGGTTGCTTCCTCGGTGGCATATCTAAAATTCAAATAATTTTGGTCAAGAAGAAAAATCACCCTATAAACATCGCTCTAATTCACGATCTAAGATTAGAAGGAAAAGTAACATCCTAGTGTCCTATAGCCTCCTGTTTATAGGTGTGGTGCATGACACACCTATAAACAAGACTTTACTAGATACGGTCTGTGGACACTCCGAGGACTAACTACTCTAATATCACTTCTGTCATGACCCAACCCAGGGGTCGTGACTAGTGCCGATTGGGCACCTAAACATAGAGTAAATCGGATTTCCATTCACAATAACTAAGGAATTTCTCGAAATTTTGGCAGAGTTTCCTCTGTTTTACTGACTAGCCTCACCTACAAACAGCGAACCCAGCAACAACAAACATCACTATACATATATATGCGGGCCGAAAAGGTCACTTCTGCGGCAGAACCGCCCAACAAACGTATCATACAAACGAAGTCACACCAACATAGTTCCCACACCCACATGTATCCACAGACCACTAAACACACAAACTTGATTATAGACGGGACAGGGCCCCATCATACCCTCGAGTATATATACAAATGCAAAGTACAGAACATAAGAAAACATGTATATACCAACAGACTGCTCCTGAGGCAAGGGAGCACTTCAATGGTAGGCGGAGATCCTAAGAAGGCGGCTCTCTAACCTGTTCGTCTGTACCTGTGGGCATGAATGCAGCCCCGGAAGGGAGGGGGTCAGTACAAAATGCATACCAAGTATGTAAAGCGGAAAGTATGAAATATGAACAAAAATAATAATTCCAACGAAATGTATAACTCAAACTTGTATGCAAACATAAACGAATATTTCTATTTTTAAACTATCAAAATAAAGAGTATCGGACGAGAACGATAGCGACCTCTAAACTCGCGCAATACCACAGCCTAACACTAGAAATTTTAAATCTTCGACAACTCCAACACAAGTCCCAACTACAGCCCAAGTGAACCGAGGCGAACAGCGGCCAAGCACTCACGTCATAGGATAGGTGAACCAGGGCGGTAGCGCCAAGCGTTCACGTATCGTAATGCATAAAGGTAATCATGCTCGTTTATTGAGCCAAGGTGACGGTGCCACGCACTCCCGTGAGCAGGGACGAACTCGGCCCAACACTCACACGTCATGATACCATCCCAAGCCCAGCTCCTTATGTCTCCAAGAAAAGAAAAGTCGGCCCATGGGCAAACCGACTCTTCGTATCCAACCTACTTCGGAATATATATATATATATACATATAATTATACATGCGCATGAAATAATCGGCTTGGGAATCGGTGAACGAAGCCAAAAGGGCACGAGCAGAGTGGTGAGAATCATATGCATAAAACTAGTTTCAAAACCTTAGAAATATGTAAATTTATCATTTATGAAATCAAAGAGCTATTCTTCTAAGAATCCCTTTTTTTTCTTTTTCTAAAACTGTTGAACTTCACATTTAATGGTGATTTCGGAATAAATTGAACTTATAGTTTCAGAACTACTTAGTTTTTGGTCAAACGAATAGTACTCATTGATTCTAATATTCCAGAATTACGGATGAGGTTCATTTATCATAGAATTGGCCAAGAAAAATATTAATTATATTTAAACCCAATTTGCAAGGAAGAGGGATTTTTCAAATATTCGACGTAAACCAAATGTAGTATTTCATGCCAACAGACGGAAAACCTTTACATACCTCAATTTCGCTTGCCAACTAGCTCCAACGTAAGGTCAACCCAACTTAGATTTTCGGATGTTCAATGTCTACACAATTACAATAATGCCAACGATTAATATCCATATCGTGCCTTAATTCCTAACTTTTTAGTTCTAAATTTATAAAAATTTTGAAAATATTTTCCCTTATATTACACTGCCCCGAGAATTCAACTCAGCTCAAATAAACAATCAACAACAACAACAACAACCTATAACATCAATAAACCTTTTCCAATACCACCACAACATCAAACCACCACAAAATGCTATTGCGACGTAAATTGTAAAACAGGGCAGCAGTGATTCAAACTTATATCTACCATATTCAATCATTCCTATATACTTCAAAAACTGTCTTGCACCACTCCAACGCCCAACGCCAACTCCCAATATTAAAAGCATAACATTATACCTTCTACGGGGTTCCAATTCAAGCTAATGCTCATGTAATCATTTAAATAGTTTTCTAACACTTCTTTCACCCCATAAAGACAATTTTCATGACAAGTAAACACAAATATATGACAACAATTCAATATATAACCATATGCAAGTTCCCAATTCAATCCCAAATTCGAAATCCGCAATTTTACTAACAACCAATCCTATTTCCATGTTTTACCTTCATTTTAACACATTCCTAACACCTTTACAACCTTTAATTAACATAAACAAATCTAAACATTAACATACCTTTCAATCTTTCACTACACCCAAATTCTTCGTAGCCGCTAAACTAAGCATTTTCTTGACTAATCAACGCCTCCACGCCACTTAGATGCTTCAATATACGTAGCTTGAAGCATCAAATAATCAAAAACACAAAAAATTAAATTTGTTTTTAAAAAACTGTGGCAACCCGAGAGGGTTCTACAGCTTGCTCTATATTTTATTCAAAAATTGGCTAATTATGGGACTTCATATCTTGTACAAGACATACTCTTATATATAGGCAACAAGTGTGCTACTTGGATCAATCAAAAGATTACATATATATTTGACCCCACCACAAATTATGCTTAAGGGCTAAACTTAAAAGAAATTTTACATTCGGTTCCAAACTTTATTAAATCGAACCAATTAAGGACTTTTGGAGTTTAAGTTAAGTTACGGGTTCTAACACTTTATTAGATAGAACAAACCATAACCTGTCTCAACCGCAGAACTGAAATCAAGCAAGCTAGCTCACCATCGCTTTCCTTTCTTCAATACCTCCAAAAGTTTCGAACCTCGCAAATATATAATATTCATAAGCAATGAATTCATTGATACTCATATTCCTATACATCTAGCTCAAATCCAAAACTCATCCAGTTTCATAATTAAGTTCCTGAATGTCAAGCCTAGAGTTAAGTTTTAAAACCTCTAAATAACATAATGTGATAAATGTATATATAAGAAAAAAAGTAATAACAATAAAAATTAAAGGCCAGACCCAAGTTATGCCACTAATAACTCTTAACAATGTAATCAGTATATACCCTTCCACTTACATTCCCCAATCATTGGATTATCAACTACTATATAACAAAAGAAATTCCTAAAACTAATGTTACTACCTCAATATCAAAAGTTAGCAGTTTGCCTTTCTTACCCCACTCTATTACATACATACACACATGTAAATAGTAATTAAAAAAAAGTGTAGTGGGGGACTTTATAATTTAGGAAGGAAAATTGTGTGATTAACATTACATCTCCTTACCTGGAGAATGCCAACGCCACATCGCTCAGATATGGTCGTTGAACTCTTTCTTCTTCCCCTTATTTTAACCTAATTATTATATACTAACTAAATTCTATCAATTTAACTTAGTAGATATAAGACCAGTAGTATAGAATTATAACTAAATTATCACTTTAACCCATTAACTAATTTAATTATCTAAAATTACCTCTAAACTAGACAATAAAAGTTATCAAATAGTCCAAAAAACTCATTAAAATTTACGAAATAAATCTTTTATAAAATAAAAAGATCTAGTACTCAAAACGACCTAATGGATCGTTACATGTAGTCATATGGATTTCGACATTCTTGATCCAATAGTACAATTAGTATTTTCAATGGTGGTCGTTATGATTAGATGTAGGACCCACCTTCTTATATGTAATATTTAATGAAAAGTCTCCCAGGGGGTTAAATCGCATCCGGAAGTCCTCGATATTAAACGAAAGGTCGTTCTCAACTAAACTTCATGTTTTGGAGCTAACTGCGATGTCAGAATTCTCATTTGGGACACAGTTGCCATGAGTGTTAACTCAGTCAACTATTAACTGGCTGTGGCGGCTAAATTTGTAAACCATAATATAACTGCATTAGACATGCCCCTAGCCTAATTTGATTGTTCCAGTGCTAATAGAATCATCAAAATTCGACTCTGAGGTTGTTTACTAGGACATTACCTAAAAACTCATTTTACAAGTATAACTTCCTAGTTAAATCAAAAACTCACATAAATCTCAAATAACCTAACCAATAACCATCTCAACAGTCCCAATAAATCACCAAAAGGCTTGAGATCACTATACACATGGTCAAATCAATAAAAACTGCAAATCATAGAAATGACCCAGAGGATCATTACACTTTTTTTGTTCTTTTTATTCTTACATTGTTATTGTGTCGAGGGACCTTGTAATGGATGCGTACATTCTAACAAATACTCTATCATTTGTTTAGCTAACACATTATGTGATCTGCATGGATCCAAAAGGTCACCAAAATATCTTCACAAGTGTTTATCTACATTACTTTCCATGAACATATAGTAAAAATTCTCACAGATAAAATTAAGGATTTAACACCGTCGTGAAATTAAGTAAAACAATAGTCTTATATATCCCTACATATTCTAACTGAACATCTGCATTAATATCTTTAGCCTATCTATTTCAAAAAGTATCAGAATAATAAGTTGAATAATCATCATACAAAAAAAATTAATTTGTAAAATAAATTCTGATTTTAATTTAAATCAAGAAACAAGAATCTTTTATTTTGATTTTTAGTAGAATCATCAACCAAATGTTTAAGAGTGTTGAGAGCTTTCCGTGATTGATGCTACTATTACTACTTCAATTGAATTACCAGTTCACATACTAATTAATAATGAAAAGGGTAATTCTCATTATTAGATTATTTATTACAATTTATATAGGTAGTTGTAAAGTATTACCAAAATAGAAAAATTATTACTAGTTATGAAAAACTAGTATTAATTATCAAATATTTAATTAATTTTATTTTTGGATTTTTAAAAAAAATTGATTTGTTCAGCTTTTTTCAGAACAATTAACATTTAGTTATTTAGTTTAATTTTTATTTTCAATTTCTCATGTGTACCTGTGCAATTGTCTTATATCATACATTCAAAAATAATTAGTATTTTGCTTTTATCAAAATAAACCACCATTAATGACAAATCTTTTCCCTAGCCTTCTACACACTACCCGGCATCTTCTTCTTCTCTTTTCAAGTTTAGGATTTTTTATTTTTTTGTTTAATTTCGTCGACTAATAGCAATGGAGAAGGAATTGCAGAAAAAAATCATTCCTAAAAAAAGTCCTATATTAAATATGAATCAAAGTTTGAACCAACATCCTTTGTTTAGTCTGCTCACACGAACCCCCCCCCCCTCCCCCAAGAAAGAAAAGAACTCAAATGCATGCAAGGACTCTCTGATTGAAATTAGTTCAACCAACCGAAAGGCGGTGAATACCTCACCATATGGAATAAAGTTCATTGATAGTATTATTAAGAAGAAAAATTTAAAGTCCGTTGAATCATTATGTTCTGAAGATTCAGAAGAAGAAATGGCTGAAGAACAGTACAGAAAAGGGTTTTAAAAGAAAAAGTAAAGGTTGATGAGTTGGGGGTTAACTCGAATTCTGACTTTATGGATGAAATCCCACAAAGAAGCTGAAAAAATGTGATATTGGCTAAGGCTTCAACCAGGGGAAAGTCAAAAACAAAGATGCATGTAAAGAAATTAACTTAAAAAAAGGACAAAAAACTCCAAAGGTATTAACTTGTCTTTTCATATGTGGACCTGTAATTTTATTCTTTATTCTTTTTGCATTTTGTGTTATGAAATTTTATATTTATTGTTCATTCTTCTAGAGTTTTGTGTTATGCAAATTTATTAATTCATTTATGGTTTTGCATTTCCGAATATGAGGAATGATTTTTTTGTTGTAAATTTTTTTGTGTGTGTTTTGAGTAATATTTTAATTGGTATACTGGTAAGGACCTTTTTTGACATACCTTTGAACGAAATCAATAACATATTTTAAAAAGAAAAAATTACAGGATTACACAATATATATTTTAATATTTTCTAATATTTCCTACCATATTAAATATTACAGAAATTCCACATTTTTCTTTTATCACTCAACTTCAGGTATAAAAATTTCACATTTATTTTCTCATTCTCACGTTTCTCCTTCACTTTTTTCATGCTTGATTTTTAGCTTTATATTTCTAGAGAGTGTCAATCTCTCAGCTTTACCATAATTGGACAACCATCTTGAAATTCAAATTTTAGCAGCATATTTGGTAATATCTAGCGTATCTAGGAGGTTATTTTCTTCACATTGCTTGAAAATTTTTAACTTTTTTTTAACTTAGATGGATGATCAACCATCTTTCAATCTTGGCTTTACGTAGGGAAAATCCATTTGTCTAAATCCTCAACAACCCAACAAGACCAAAAAGACTAGCAGCAAGAAGACGTCATTGAAGTGGAATCGATAGTTGACACCGAAGTTGTCACGCCCCACCCTGGGGTCGTGACCAGTGCCCGATAGGGGCACGCAAACACATACTAAATCAAATTCCTTTAT
>JAOTQJ010076588.1:0-12839 GCA_025642045.1 Solanum sejunctum | reverse complement strand
GTAAAGTAATATAAAGAACATAAAGTACATGATCCCATAGTACAACTAAAGGTGGTCTCTTATGTTGCACCAGTGTATAGATGCTAATAAATCTTCCAAATATGAGTATAGGATATTCAGCAGCTGTCACCAAGCTTCAGGTTGCTTCAGGGCTTTGTATATGTCTAGAGATTATGTGTTTTTATTGCACAGTTCATTGAGGCGGGGCCTGTCCCAACCCTTATCAAATGTCTTTCTTTATTTAGAGGCCTTGTAGACTATGTAAAGTAAAGTGTGGTCATATCTCGTACTTTAAATACCGTAGCCTCAACGGCCTAGTCATATGCATTTTCTTTTGACTTATTATCATTGTTTATCTTCTTAAAAGCATATCAAATGCAAAAATCGCTTATTGTGTGTATAGAAAGTGTATAGTTATAGGTTAGTTCTCCAGATCCTTATCTGCAACGAGTGCCAGTCCGCCCTAATAGGACTTTGGAGCGTCACAATATTATATTTGTTGCTATGTATTTCTTTCTATATTATGTGACTTTATCATCTAACATTGAATGTAGGTTTGATAAGTCATAACATTACATGCTCGCATACTTAGTATGTTCAAACATACTAATGCATGATTTTGCCTACATAATCTAAGCAGGTAGGGACAGAAGACTACCTTTATCCATGGTATTATGGTTTGCTTAGATCATGAGATTTGCTTGTTCTGGTGAGTCCTATCTTCCAAGGACAAACCACCATTCCTCTACCTCTGGTACTTTTGTTTATTTTATTTACTTTAAGGGTGAGCTCAGGATGTGTCTTTGCCCCCATCCTACCTTTTGACTAGAGCCATTGTTGGACATCTTGTAAACTCTTTATGTTTATATGCTAAGTGTCGTATTTTGATATTATGTTTATTCATATGGCTATATTTTGGATATTGTTATGTCTATTGGCACTGAGTATTATGATGTGTTTGTATGTTATGACGTGAAAGATCCTAAGTCCCGAATTACCCTCATAGAGTGAGTCATACTTACCCCCTTAGTCTTTATATGCAACGTGTTGTGTAGATCTATTTAATCTCTTTCCCTATGACATCTCCATAGCGCGAGTCCTACTTTCCATACATTAGAACTATGTGTTTACTATTCATATATGCTTAAACAAATGATGTGAAAATGGATTCTTTGAGGCTTGTTTGGGGACTCTCGGGTTCCCATTTGCTATGTCACTCCTATACCCTATGTCCCGATCATAACACTTTATTGAGAATTGTTTGAGACATTATTTCCACTTCCATGTCTTAGTCTAATTGCTTGAATTACCTTATTCATGCTCATGTATGATATGCTAAGATAGCTTGGTTGAGATCATTCGGAGTGTTGATCATTGTGTCACACCTAAGCCCCATCTTGGGTTGTGCTGTAGAGTGTACTCCAAGGCTTTTTTCCCTAATGCTTGTTCTTTGTGATTTTCAGAGAATTCCTCAAAGAAGAGCACCAATGCAAAGGGAAAGAAAAACCAACAAGGAATAAGCTCTTGAAGTTCCTCATGACCAATTGGTTGAGCCAATTACTAATATCAAGTTTCGTACTGCTATTCAAATGCTAGCCCAAGCCATAATAGCATAAGAGAATTAAAGTGACGCAACTCCTAATTTATAGACAATGGCGGTCAGAGTTCAAGATTCTATGAGGATGAGTCTGTTGGAATTCACGGCTCTAGTGGATGAGCATCTACAAGGATTTGTTAATAAGCTTTACAAGATCCTTGCCATCATGGGTGTATCTCAAAAAGAGAAGGTAGAGTTATTCGCCTACCAACCTAAAGGTGTGTTCTCGAATTTTGTATGAACAATGGATGGATGAGAAGGCTAGGAAAGCTAGACTTGTTTTATAGAAGAAACTCAAAATAACATTCTTTGATCAGTTCTTTCCTTTGGAGTTATGCCAAGAAAAAATCCAAGAGTTCGTCAATCATTAGCAAGGAGGTATACGTGTGAGGGAGTATGCCCTTAAGTTTACTAAGTTGTCCAGTTATATTTTTTTTATGGTATCCAACCTAAGGGCTGGAATAAGTAAGTTCATGTTGAATGTCTTGGACTTGGTGTCCAAGGAATGCATGATGGCCATTTTGATCAAAGAAATAGAAATTTTGAGACTTATAACTTATACAGAATAAATAGAGCATTAAAAGTTGTGAAAGAAGGCTAGAGAGTGGAGGAGAATTCAATTAGATGGTAGTAGTTTTTCCCACCAAAGGTCCTCTCAAAGTGGGAAGAATTATTCTGGTCAAATTAATCCAACACATTAGCTTAATGGTTTGACAAAGATAAGGGGTTAAACACGAAGGCTCAACGAGGAGTTTTGGGCGGTCAAGCTACTCCCACATGTAAGAAATGTGGGAAGAACCCTAAGGGAAAGTGATTAGCATGTTTGGATATATTTTTCAGGTGTGCTAAGATAGGTTTTCATGCTATAGATTATAGGGTTGAGGTAGTAACATCTCCAATAAGAAAAAGATGGACAAGCATTCATTGCCTTCAAAGCCCAAGATAAATAACATATCATATGTTCACTATGCATATAACTATCGCAATGACAAAGTTCTAAGAAGTTTATATAGGCTATAATGATAAGATATCAAAATAGGTACACCTGAAACTCATATACTAGGCTTGCCATTTATGCCACAATTATTAAAGGACTCAAGCATAACTCCACATCATACATTAGTCTACAAAGGTTTCTATATGATAGGAAAACTTACTGTAGGTTAGGAAAGGTCTCCCCTTACCCTTAACTACTATATAATGCTAAAATGCATACACTACAGACTTAGTAAAAGCCCTTAATCAACCTAGAGTGTCAGGTACACCTATTGAGGAGGTCTACAGGTTGAAATACCTGTATCTGCCATATGAATTGTAGCATTACCATGAGGAATATCAATACGAAATAATGTATTAAATTTGAAAGGCAATAGCATATATAATATAAGAGCTCAACTGAAATCAATTATCAATATATAAATGCATATATCAAAATGTTACAGTTTTAAAATCATGTACATTATATTTTTTTCTTTACTCTTCTGTGCTTGATACTCGTTATAAGGCATGTAATAAAAATGGCTAGTTGATTAGTGGTTAAAGAGGATAGCCATACTAGGTATTTTAACCCGTAGGATGTTGTTCTTGTAAATATACAAATTGCTAGACTCTCACCTCCGGGTTTCCACTCTTATGCAAAAAGTTGGATGAACCCCTGCTATACTCTTTCACCTAGGCTTCCATCAACCATATATAGATTATTCCAAGTTGTTCTTTAGTCTTTGAGATTGTTATTCAGTGGTCATGAAAATTATTTTGCTTTAGAACAATGTATCAATAATATAAGACATGAGAGTGATTACTTTATGGAGTATAACAGCATAAGAAGCTAATGTAACATCAATGTATTACATAGGTGTTCGAATGACACAATTAACATTATACATGTTTGTTATGGGAAATACATTTTTCATATTAGTACTTGGAAGACTAAAGCTGCAGATCTCATAGTAAGCACATATCAATGTACTTTTTTGCACAATGGAGTGGGGAAAAGATCATTAAGTACATTGTAGATGGCATACTGCCATTATGTATCCTTTACTTGGAAAAGAACTTAATAAGCTCACTTGTTAGTAGTCACATAAGTATTAGATGTTATACAAAAGAATATGTAATCAAATAGCTTTACATATCTTGCAACACGATTTAGACATTATAATGAATCGGCCTCATTATTTATAGATTATTAATATGCAATAAGTAAAACTAGCATTAGTAGCTTACCAGTATATTTTTGCTACTTAACCTCACCAAGTAGTAATCGAGCAGTAGACCCATAATTTATTTTATCAAAAATGTTACTTCCACTTCTTCTCTTCAAATTACATCCATATTCTATAGAAATTCTTATAAGATACCGAAAAAGATGTTTAGGCCCATTACATCTTCTAAACAACATACAAAGTGGAGTGACCAGTAAGTTTATATAACATTCAGTTTGGTGGTGTATCACCACACCCTTCTTTTATATTTCAATACCAAAATATTCACACATTTTCCTAACACCAACTTGGTTATCCATAATAGATACATAAAATAATACCTAAAAATGTCCCAAGTAGTTTTTATCTTAGAAACTATGCACCAAACTCATCATACCTTGAGTTATTAATAATAATACACTTGTAAAGAGGGCAAAAATGGAGCAATCACCTTACCTAATTTGTCCTTCTTATCTTTAATTCTTCAACAACCTCAACTCCCATTCATAGTTAAATAAAAGTAGAAGAGAAAAGTCTCTTGATAATCAGGAAGAGTGAGTAGTATCATGTGGAGACATTCTTTCCTATAATTATACTTATGCATACTACATCTTTCTAGTCTTTTATCATAGAATTAACCTAAAGCCGTATGTATTTTCACTTATCTTGACTTGCAATGAAGAGGGTTTCTTCACAAACCCAGGAGAAATTTTAGAGCTGCTACTTTAAGCTTTGAGAGAAGTGGCGAAGACTGAAGTTATATTAGTTAAAAATAAGTAAAGGTTCTAGCTAATGTTTGTCTTTAATTGAGGCATTTTGACCTTAAAAAGTAATCCTCTAGAACCTCCTTTTTTTGCTTCATATCCATCCACTAATTGGTCAAGCAGGTGATGTACCTACTTGATTAGACCAAGTTTCTCAAAAGGTCAAAGTAGGTAATGCACCAACCTGCTTTGTCCTCAATTAAGCCAAATAACATTAGGCCTTGGCAAGTTTGGATCTTGAGCACCCCTTTTATCATTTTCTTTTTTTTTCTTTCTTAGTTAGGTGTTATATGAGTATATTAATATAGGCCTAAATTATGCGCAGTAATCTTGTCCCTTTTAACTATATCCATGTAATTCAAGTAGCCAATGCTCCTACTAGCTTAATTAAGCCACGCAAGCAACTCACTATTTTATTACATTTTCTAACTCTTAATTTACACACTACTATTAATCACAACTGCTTCAAGCTTAATTTACACAATACTATTGATCACATAATATATATAACTTATACTTGTCAATGCCTCAACTCCATATTTTCATTTTTCTCATCGAACAACAATATATGCAGATACTTGACTTTTATTGCTTCTTCTTCTTCTTACCAAGCAATGTTTGCTACTTATTTTCTTCTCCATAGTACTTTTACAAAATCTACTTCTCCATTTCTTAACTTCTTAACTTGTCAATCAAGAATATGAATTGGTACTTCTTCATAAGTGAGATCTCCCATTACTTGTATATGTACACTATAAGGGACATACGATAGGACACCTATACATTATCGAAGCATTAAGACATGAAACACTAGATGAACAATTGAAACCTCTTGAGGTAGTTTTAATTCATATGCATCCTGACCAATGTTTCAAATAATATTATATAGCCATACGTATCGCAGACTCAACTTTTTTTTTACTAAATATCATGATCCCTTTAATTGATGACACCTTCAAGAATATTTAATATCATATGGAAAACTCTAGTCCTCTCCTTTTAACATCCATATATGATTTACATCAACTTTGAGCCATCGCTAATCGTTGTTGCATCACCTTGTATTTTTCATAGCTTGATGAACAAGATTTGAGCTACATAAAGAAATTTTTCCTAATTGTCATGACCCAAGCCTAGGGTCTAGACGTGATATGGTGCAAGAGGATCTCGAAGGGACCCAAAGAAAGCCTCATAAAGCATCATTACACATCCTTGGTCATGGAAGCAACAAATCAAGCATCAAAGATAAAAGAATGGGAAAAATGGTACTATGGGAAAAGCTTTCTTAATTTCATGGTTTAAAAATAAAGGGTTAAACTCATATCATAGATACATAACATGTCCAACAAACACCTCTAATATATAGATAAGAGCGGGCGCCAAGACAAAGTAACCGGGCTCACCCTCATAGTCAAAATAAGCCATAAAGATGAATATCTCAATACATAATAGAAGAAACATAAACTAGGTACCTGGAGTGGAGGACTCTCCAACTAGCTTGAAAAATACCGAACTAGCCACGTGGAGGAGGATGATCAACTTGGGCACCAGTTCCTACATGGTGATATTATGTAGGCATAGAGTATGCATTAGTACATTTAAATGTACCAAGTATGTAGGATGCAATGCAACAATAGATAGGCATCATAATCAAAATTCCTAATATTAAGCAATAGGCATAATATACAATATGACATGTATGATCAATGCTTAAGTAACTCATGCTCATATAGGATATCATATGTGTAGAAGAGAACAGGCTAGCTATTTAAGGTATAAATCCCTTGGCGGTTGTGTGGTATAAACCCCTCACATGGTTTATGGTAATCACGCCTTACCAACATGGTGATGAAGTATAAACCCTCAATGGTTAATGAGTATAAACCCCCAACATGGTTACCCGGGCTCTTGTCCCACCGGATCGAGTATGGTATAATGTATCACTTTATATTGAGTATATCATATACATAATCTCATTTCATCATCATCATATAGTCATTCATATTAGATCTCATACTTTGGACCTTCAATTACTCAAGGAACCACATTCGGATATTTCATCAACCACTTAGATGGTGTGAAGTGGTAGTATAAAACCATGCAAAATAGAGATGAATTATGCAAAAAAACTTATAGTAAAACCATCAATCAACTCCTTGTAACACCCTCATGACAAAAAAAATCAAAACTCCTTCTGAAATCTTATAATAGAACAAAGATTTATATATCAAAACATGGAAAAATAGTCACAACTGTACATAGCTTTAACATAGTATGCAGTGAATTTCATAATGCTCAAAACCCATTTCTAAATCAACTTTGAATCATGAAATTTATGTAAAAAGGAGGCTTGGGTATCATAGGTGGAAGGAACCTACGAAAGAAACCTACATCCCTTAGCTTAAAGATGAACTTGGTGAAGACTGGAGATGGAGACTTAAAGCTTGAATCAGAACCTTGAAGGAGAACCTTAGCTTAGGATGAGGGTTTGGGACTTGAGTTTGGGGAGTGAAAATATTACTAAGTGTGTTGGTTGGCAAATGTTTGGGATGATATAAGGATGAAATTTGGCTAAGTATAGATAAAAACACATACAAGAAATATTAGGCTCAAGACTTAAAGTCTTGGACCAAAGCTGAAAAACAGTGTCCAAAATAACACAGGGGCGCGTCGTCGAGGAGATGCAAAAATCCCACTAGAATTTGCATTCTTGAAATTTCATAATTGCTAAATCCTTGCTCTGAGATTGGCGTTAGACCCTTTTACCTCTAATTTGGACCCTTTGAACAAGAATCTAAAGTTGAATTTTTGAAATAACTAACGAATTTTGAGATATATGAAAATTAAAATTTTGGGCATTTCGAGGCACATTTTTAGACACCTTTTGGGGTTATTACGTATTTTAACCCACTCAATTAGTGATTTCTACTTTATTATATATAAAGCTTCATAAGGTGCCATTGTGATACTATAATGTTAGCTATTATTGTCAGTGAATTCAACAAATGTTAAATGATCATCCTACATTTGAAGTTTAATACACAAGCTCAAAGCATATCCTCAAGTGTTTGGATTGTATGTTCTACTTAACCATCCATTTGAGGGGTGAAAGGCTATACTTAAATTCGCTGGTATCACCAATCTTTTTTAATGACTTTAAGAATTTGCAGTGAATTGAACTCTACTATATGATGTAATAAAGATTGGTACTCCATATAGCTGGACTATCTTTCTGATATACAACCTTGTATACTTTTGATAAGATCAATGTTGGTCATATCCCACTTCAAAATCAAATGTTCAATATGCTGCATGTAACATCTGAGATTTTGTTGTTCTACTTTAACTCATTGACAATTTGAATGTTGAACCACAAATTGTGCAATGTTCTTCTTTATGTCACCCTACCAATAAAAATTTTTCAGGTCATGATATATCTTTGTTGAGCTTTCATGGACATAAATGTGTTGGATGATGTACTTTCATCATAATTCACTTTTTAGACCTTTTATATTACGCACACATAATCTATTTTGACATGTAAGGACCTCCCTTGCATAAGCTTAAATGTGTTTGTCATAACATGTCATACATTTTCCTTAAGCTGCAATAGAATAGGGTACATATATTTCTTCTCTTTCACTTATGCTACTAAAAAGGATTTTGTAACAACCTATCTTGAGATCAGATGTCACACATTGGCAAAACACAAGAGAGATATTGGGCATATAAGTAAAGGACTAGTCTATATATTGTGAGGCGCCTTTTGGAGTGAGCTCAAAGGGATAAATTCGTGATGGGCTAGGCTCAAGAGCGGACAATACTTCACAGTATTAGGCTAGGTTGTTATAGGTGGTATCAGAGTCACTCCTGTGTCAGTCTTGTCAATGTGGGACTAGAGTTCAACTGAGTTTAGGCGAATCCTGGTGAGGCAGGGAAAATCTTAATGCTAAGTCTAGGTGAATCCCTTGTAGTGCGACAAACCACAACGAGGATACTGAGTCCATAGAGGGGCTCTATATAATAACTTATCTTGAGATGAGATGGCTAACATCAGCAAAACACAAGAGACATATTGAGTATATAAGTAAATGACTGATCTATATACTATGAGAAGCCTTTTGGGATGAACCCAAAAGGATAAATCCATGATGGATTAGGCACAAGTGTGGACAATACTTCATAATGTTGGGCTAGGTAATTACAGATTTCATCATATTTTACATAATAGCTCTTCATCTGTATTTCAAGAACGAAAAAACCCAAGCTAGCTAATTGCTATAGATCTTTAGTTATCTCTAGTCTTTTATAGACTGCCCAGATATGCTTGCCATAGTCTTATGGATAAAAGCACTAGCTACCGTATTTCCTTTCTCGGGATGATATATACAAAATATCAATGTCATAGTGTTTTAATAACTCAGGCCATCTTCATTTCCCCAGATTCATGTTGTTATTGTTTTTGCTTGAGGATATATTATAAATTTTGTGAATAATATACCTATCAACATGAACTTTGTACAAGTAGTGGCGCCATATGTTTTACGCAAATACTATTGGCCCTATGTCATGGTTGGATAATTCTCCTCTTGTGGACATAATGGTTTTGAGACATAAATTATTACTTTATAATGCTGCATCAATACATAGTCTAAGACCACTCCTGAAACATCGTAATACAATTCATATCCTTTTTTGCCTTTCGAAAGTACCAATACATTATGTTAGTCAATTTATTATTCTACTCTTGGAATCTTTATTCACAGCATTGGTCCATTGGAATTTGGTTTCCTTCTGTGTTAGCTTTGTTAAAGATGCATAAATAGAAGAAAATTTCATCATCAAACCTTTTATAATAACCTACAAACTGAAGAAAAATTTGAACCTACATAGTTCTTGTATGTGTTGGCTAATTATTCACATTGTCTAGTTCTTTCAGTTTTCAAACCATATTCCTTCATTGGATACACTATGGCCCAAGAATAACATAAATTATAACCAAAAGCCATACTTTGATAACTTCGCATACAACTTATGATCATGAAGAATCTGTAACACTTGTCGTATGGAATTAACATGGTCCTCGTTGGTCTTGAATACATCAAAATATCATCTATGAATACTATAACAAACACATCAAAAACTATGTTGAACACCCTATTCATTTAACCCATAAAAGTTTCTGGTCTATTTTTTTAGCGCAAATGACACGATTAAAAACTCAAAATAAGCATATCTTGTTAGAAATGCATCATTGGTATGTGTTTTTCTCTGAACCGTACTTGATAATAACTTGATTTCAAGTCACCTTTTGAGAAGAATACAACACTCTATAATTAGCCAAGCAAATCAACAATTCTAGGCGGGGGATATTTATTCTTAATTGTTACCTTATTTAACTATCGATAGTTAGTACATAGTGTCAATATAGAGATATTGTTAGACTATGTTGTGGCATTGTTAGATATTTTATATTGAGTATATTTTGTTGTAAGGACCTGAATTTTTTATGGCCTTAATGGTGCATGGAACTTGATTCTAGAAAGTTTTGACAAAGTTGACAACTTATGGAAACTTCTACGGAATGTATGAAAGAGTCTTGAGGTGACCCTTGGCCTTGTGCATAGAGTGTTGCCTTAACTTTGGAGTTCAAGACTAAGGTTCACACCACATATACCCAACACATTAACCTCATACAATTTGTATAAGGCACTTTATGGGCCATGTGATTGCTTGTGTGATGTAGCCTTGGCCAGGCAAACCACATATTCGCCAAGGCACTTCACATATTAACCTCATACAATTTGTATAACACTTTGAAATGACCACAAAAAGTGCCTAAATATGTGCCTTGAAATGTCCAAAATTTTAAACTCCATATATCTCAAAATTAGTGCATGATATCGAAAACCTGACTTTATATTCTTGTCCAGGGAGTCAAAATTAGGGGAGGAGGGTCTAGCCATAATTTAAGAGAAAACGAATAGCAATTCAACTTTCTAAAAGTCGCTTATCTAGTGTTTGTCCATGATGGTACCACAACGTGCCTCCATCGTGGACATGTGTTAAATAAGTCTCCACAATATGTGCACTATGCGAACTTGTGCAGTTTCTGTCCAATTATTTTCTTGTGCTTTCCAAGACTTTTTGGTCATGGGCCTAAGTATTCCCAAATGTGATTTTACCTATACTTAGCCATATTTCACCCTTATATCATCCTAAAATTTCCCCAATGTCCTCTCAAACACTTATCTAGAACTAAGGATTTCCTTCACGCTTCAAGCCTCCATTTTCAATCTTCATCAAGAGCTTACTCAAAGCTAAGGTATGTAGGTTTTATCCATTTGGTCCTTCCACCCTTGGTTCCCTAATCTTCTTTTTAATTAATTTACATGATTTAAAATTGATTTTACTAATAGTTTTACTAGTATAAACATGTCTATGAACTATGTTAAAGCTGTGTAAAGTTATGACTGTTTTGCTATGTTTTGAGTTATAAATCTTGGATATAATATAAGACTTGATGAGGGGTTTTGATGTATATTGATTTAGGGTGTTGTAAGGTGTTGAATCATGGTTTTACAGTAGATTTTATTGCTTGATTTCATCTCTAAATTGCATGGTTTTGTACCCCAATTATACACCCACGAAATGTTTGATAAAATGTCCGGCTAGAGTTTCTTGAGGAGCTGAAGGTTCAAAGCATAAGATATGATATGAATGATGTTATGATGAGGAAATAAGCTTATGTATATGATTAATTCTACATAAAGTATTGCATTAGACCATGCCCAATCCCGGGGGACCAAGAGCCTGGATAACCTAGATGAGGATTTATACTCATCAACCTAGTGAGGGGTATGTACCTCACCACCAGGGTGATGGGGTGCCATCATCATTAGCCTAGATGGGGGTTTGTACTAATCAACCTAGTGTTGGGTTTGTATCTCACCACCAAGGTGATGGGGTGGCATCATCACCAACCTACCAAGGGGTTTATACTTTGGAATGCTAGCTTGGTCTCTTCTACACATATGATATTCTATATGGGTATGAGTTACTTAATCATGTTTTATTTATGCATTGATCATACATGTAATATTGCTATATTATACCTATTTCCTATTGTTGTGCATTTTGATTAAGGTCCCTTTCTCTTTTTGCATTGCATCCTACATACTTGGTATATTCAAATGTACTAACGCATACTCTTGTATACATGGTATTACCATATAGGAGTCGGTGCCCACGTTGATCATTCACCTTCTACACATGGCTAGTTTGGTACTACTTAAATGTGATGGTGAGTCCTTCACTCCGGGGACCTTAGTGTATGTTGCTCTTATCATGTATTGAGATATTCTTCTTTATATTCTATTTTGACTATTAAATGAGCCTTGTTGCTTTGGACGTATTTGTTGTACATGTTATGTATCTTGATTATGTACCTCTTATCTAAGTATTAGAGTTGTTTGTTGGACATGTTATGTATCTAGCATTTAAGTTTTGACTCCTTGTCTCTTGATTATGATGTTATGCAAGCTTTTCCCTTAGCCTCTATTTGTACTCTCTATGTCTTTCATATCTTTTTGCGATTAATAATGTGTAATAATAATTTAAAATGCTTGTTTGGAGTTTCTTCGGGTTCCCTATTCTTTGTGTCACGTCAAGGCCCTAGGCTTGATAGGATGACAAAATTGGCTCACTTTCTAGCGGTTAAGACCACATATGGGGATGAAGAGTATACAAGGGTGTACATCCATGAGTTAGTGAGGTTACATGAGGTTTCTTTGTCTATCATATTGAATCATGGTACACAATTCACTTCACACTTTTGTAGGTCTTTTCAAAGGTGTCTTAGTACAAACGTTCATCTTAGTATGACATTTCACCATCAAATGGATGGCTAAACCGAAATATCCGTTTAAACACTTGAGGATTGCTTAGGACTTATGTCTTGGAACTTAATGGCAGTTGGGATGACCATTGTCCATTGATTGAGTTTGCCTACAACAATAGCTATCACTCTAGCATCTGTATGGCTCCTTTTGAGGCTCTTTATAGGAGACTTTGTAGATCACCAGTTGGTTGGTTGAAGAATGGAAAGGTATCTTTGTTGGGTCCAAATCTGGTCATAGATGTTCTTGAGAAGGTTAGGATGATTAGTCAAAGGTTAAAGACATCCTAAAGTCGTCAGAAATCCTATGCTGATGTGAGAAGAAGAGACCTTGAATTCAAAGTGGGTGATTGGGTCTATTTGAAAGTTTCTCCAAT
>JAOTQJ010076587.1:0-46807 GCA_025642045.1 Solanum sejunctum | reverse complement strand
GTAATTCCATTAACAACCAATCCTATTTTTGCGTTTTACCTTCATTTTCGCACATTCCTAACACCTTCACAACCTTTAATTAACATAAACAAAGATAAAAATTAAAATACCTTGCAATACTTTACTACACCCAAAACCTTCGTAGCCGCTAAACTACGTATTTTCTTGTCCAACCAATGCCACTACGCTACTTATGGGCTTCAATATACCAAGCTTGAAGCATCAAGTAATCCAAAACATGAAAAAATTGATTTTTTTTTGAAGGTTACTGTAGCAACCCGAGGCTACTATAGCTATGGCTTAAAATTTCTTTTTTTTTTGCTCAATTTTGCTAAGTATGGAACATTGGTGATCTTGTACAAGATACTTGGTGATATATATAGACAATACATATACCACTTGGACCAATCAAAGGAGTTCATATACACTTGACCCCACAATAAATTATAATTAAGGATCAAACTTAGAAGAAATGTTGCATTCGGTCCCAAGCTTTCTTAAATCGAGCCAATTAAGGACTTTTGGGATTTAAGTTAAGTTACGTGTCCTAACAAAAACCCTCTATTTTATCTTCTCCTCATCATTTTTCCATTGAAGTTCTTTGAGGTCACAAGTTCGAGCCGTAAAATTTTATATTAGGTTAGACTATCTATAGATAATAACCCTTTTGGGATCCTATATGAACATAGAATGTTTTGTGTATCAAGGTATTTTACTATTTCTTTTTACAAAAATTGATATATGTTACATTATCACTAGTGTTAAGTTTTTGTTATCCATTTATGTCAGTATACTATTTTCTTAGGATACACATTCAAAGCACGTGTCCAAGAGCTAGTATATATATAATCATCAGTCATTCAACAAAAAAGTTTGAATACTCAAATTGTTCATGACTATTAACTTATACTACTTGATTTGGAACTTTTTGTTATTCATTTATGTTAGTGTACTATTTTTCTAGGACACATGTGCACCACCTATTTTTGAGAACTAGTGTGTGTGTGTGTGTATATAAAATTATCTATCATTCAACAAATAAATTATTTGAATACTCAAAATGTTCATGAATATTAACTTCTACAACTTCATTTTAATTTTTTACTATTTATTTAATTTAGTATACTATTTTTTTAGGACACACGTGCAAAGCACATGCAAAATATGTGTATGAGAACTAATAAATAAAATAGAGTGGATGACTTGATTTTAAAACTAATAGCATTTGAGAGACTATTGTTAACATACCTGGAAATTGATGGAGGAATCTGTATTTTCATTTTTCCTTTAGGCCCTCAAAGGGCAACTACATAAATAAATTTTCACTTAACTGAAAAACTTGATGAATCATAGAAATACGGCTCGTGTAATGTTTTAACCATAAGATTTTGCACGTTTTCAAGCAAATTTGTTGGTTTGACGTGTGTGTTTTGATATTTTTAAAGAAAATGGGTAAGGTATGGAGTAATGGGTGGAGTATAAGAAAATGTATGAAAAAGAGAACAAGTGTTGGCATATGGAGGCCTCCATGGCACGTGTAGCATGATATGGACCATGGGCGGGCATCTGTTCTTGGCCTAGGCACACGAAGCAAAGAAAGGAGTTAAGTAGTGGAACATGGGAGCTTGTAGGACCCGTGTGACATAAGACGGTCCGTGAGGCTCACCATAGCCTTACACTTAGCTTGCCAAGGCATGCCTGGAACGAAGAGAAATGAAAGAGATTAAGGTGTGTCCCACGTTGTCTTTCACATGCCGTGGGGATTAACATGGGTCGTGTCCCGTCCTATTAAGTTGACGTGAATTTGAAGTGGTACCATCATAAAGTAAAGAAATTTCACAAGGAAGAGTCAATGGGAGCCTCTCACGGGCCTTGTGACATACCACGAACTGTAAGGAGGATCGTGGCACTGAAGACAAAGTTGACAGCGCATAAAATGCTTAAGGCAAGGGACATGGATTGCTTCACGGACTGGGAACCCTCACCATGGGCCATGTGGAGCAAGCGTCAGGAAGTGATGAGATTTGAAGGCTAAGTAAAAGATCACGGATCATTTAAAGGTCCGTTTGGAGCCTCACGGGCTGTATAGTCGTCGTACCTATGTCGACACCTATTTTCCTATTTTAAGTTTGATTACATTTTCTTGTATATATATATATATATATTATTTCTATTCTACTTTTTTGTCTTTGACTTTTGGAGGGAGAGAACTACGTAAGAACACTATTTTGGGCTTATTTACATTGATTTCTTGGATTTTGATCATCTCTTTGAGATTTTACTCAGTGGATTCATCACTTTATTAATAGTGAGTTCTTTATCATTGTATATTTATATGGTTGTGGGTTATTTATCTTGAATATGCTAGGCTAAACTCACAACTAGGATTATGGGAACCATGACAACTCATAAATCTCGGGATTGGTTATCGTATATATCATAATGTTCTTCACTTTAACTTCTTCCTTAATGAGTCAACATATTAGGCTAAGCCTGTATTTGTTGCACGCCCGGAAGGGATGTGGTGATTAGGAAAGAATTTTATGACAAAAATTCAAGATTTTTAACCTAGTCTAAGTACTTGAGACCGGAAGATGAGAGTATTTTGGGATCCATGAAATTAGTTAATGAGTATTCTATCAGAGACCGAAAGGTGATGAATGAAATGCATCTAAGAAGGATCGAAAGGTGAATTATATGTCACATAACTTGTTTGATCTTGTATACTTAATTATGAACGGGTTTATGAAATAAATTTGATTATTGTATTGGACGTCATGGGGAACAAAATCCTAGGTTCTCATTAATTATCTGAAATCCAGTAGTCACTACAGTTTTTTAATTACTTTACTTTAGTTAATTAGTTTATAACATCAAAAATCCCCATATACTTTATGCACTTTTATTTAGGGAATAGATATTATATCTAAAAAAGGATGCTAATAGATTTATTCTCATGCATTCCCTATAAGATCGATCTCAACTTTTGTTGAGTTCTATATTTGATCAACGACCGCTTTAATGTTCCTTTTGGAGTGTAAGTTTGTGCATATGAAATTCTGGCGCAGTTGTCGAGGATTATGGTGAAGTAGTAGTTGCTACTTGCAATATTAGTACTAGTTCCTAATTTTACTTTTATTTCTTATTTTTTTCTTTGTAGGGAGTCAACATTGTATGCTAAGTACCCAAAGAAAGGGTGAAGCACTTATTCCTTACCACGCCGAGTTACCAAAGTCGATCCGCAAAATAAACGCCTAGGAACGTGAAGTAGTAAGGTCGAGAGACTTGGTTGTAAAACTTGCAGATGGGGGCAATGGCAGTTTAGGTGAGGATGACCTTGCTGGTAATGGGGTGCCACCACCACCACCACTTTGAGAGGTGCCACTTGCTCCACCCCTGAAGCAGCAACCTATTTTAACACCTCAGGTTCCCCAACTACCCCAAGCAGCGAATGACGATGATGATGGTGTTGGAACCACATGAGCAATAGTGCTTCCTCCACTACCTGCAAGTGTCAAGCTTACCATCACTAGCACTATGCTACAGACGCTCTAATTAAAAAGTTGTTTAGCGGAGTGGCAATTGCCTATGCAAATCAGCATGTCATGAACATTTTGGCGGTATGCCAGTCGCCCAAAATTCCAGGGGTCAGTCAATAAGCAATTCGATTGAGATTGTTCCTATTGTCTCTTTTTGGTGATGCGACAAAGTGGCTGCATGAGCTTCCTTATGACTCACATCCACACTTGGGAAGAGCTAAAAAAGGCTTTTTTGGAAAGGTTCTTCCTTGTGCCGAGGACGTTGAAAATCAAAGATGAGATTGGGTCTCATAAGCAACTGCCGATTGAAGCACTATACGAAGCTTGGGAGAGATTTAGATGGAAGATCAAACAGTGCCCTAACCACAATCTCACTGATGACCACTTGAAAGAAGTCTTCTACAGATCTTGGAACTTTATAATTAAGCCTATCATTGATGCAGCATGTGGAGAATCATACATGGCCAGAACTTTCCCAAATATCATTGTAATATTGGATTAGGTAGCTAAGAACAACAGGGCATGGTATACCATAGATGGAGACTACTTTGGGTTTATCTTCGAGATAACTGCGGAACAAAGAAAGAAAGAGGAAAAATGGGATCAAGACATGGCACATATGCGAACCCAAATGGACTTTCTGACAAAGAGGCTACTAGGTGGTGGACTAGAAAAAGTTAAAGCTATGGATACAATGTGCAGGTATGATGAGTCAGGCTATGACTATAAGGAGGAGGAGGTAAACATTTTGGGTAGCCAAGGGGGTTATAGGATATTCAATTCTAGTAACCAAGGTCGGAACTACGGTAGTGATAACTACTAAGGGAATTGGCAAAAAAGAGATGGATATAGGAATGACGAAATAGGAGAATATATACCACCCATGAACCGTGAATGCCAAAACGATGGTGGTGAAAACTCAAAACTAAAGGAGATGATAGCAAAGGTTCTGGATAAGGTGTAGTCCAATGAGGCAGGGGTGCGAGACATCAAGGGAGAAATGTCCAACATTCAGCAATTGGTCGACTCGCATTCTACCTCGATCAAGCAATCGGAGCAACATATGGGACAACTGTCAACCTGATTGAATAAGAGGAAAGCTGGGTTACATCATAGTGACACTATTCAAAACTTGACACTATTCAAAACCCAAAAAAGGATGGTCACTGTATGGTAGTTACCATTAGGAGTGGTAAGGTACTTTCTAACCCTATTATAGCCAGTGATACAAGTAGTGATAAAGCTGATGGCAAGGTACCTGACCCCGTGAAGGTGCATTATGATGATGCGGGTGATGATATAGAGGTGGCACCAACAAAGACTGAGGTTACTAAAGATGCAAAAGAGTCAGGCAAACAAGTTTCTCCATGTCTTTCTGTCATTCCCAAGCCACCACCACCATTCCGTCATAGGTTGAGGCAGAAGGTAGAAGATTGCAAGTTCTAGAAATTCTCATCTATACTAAAGGAGTAGTCAATAAATATCCCTCTAGTAGAAACACTTAAGAAGATGCTAGGCTATGCTAAGTTCATAAGGTACTTAAACACTAAGAAGAGGACAACCAAGATTGAGTCAGCAAATATTCTTCATCACTGTAGCGCCATTTCTATAAGGTCACTAGTTAAGAAGAAGGAACATCCAGGAGTATTCACTATCCCATGCTGTATCGGGGAATATGAGTTTATACGGGCTCTTTGTAACTTGGTGCTAGCATTAACTTAATGTCGCTGGTAATTTACAAGCAATTGGGCTTAAGAGCCCCCACACCCACTATTATGTGGCTACTTATGGTGGACAAGTCAGTGAAATGGCCCGTGGGGATTTTGTGTGTGTGGTTGGTCCGTGTGGGTAGGTTCAACTTTCTAGCGGACTTCATCATTTGGACTGTAAAGTGGACTTTAAGGTTGCTATCATCCTTAAGATATCATTTCTGGCGACTAGCAGGGCATTAGTAGATGTGGAGCATCAGTAGATTACTTTTAGATTGAATACTGAGGAGGTAAATTCAGTGTGTGTCGGATGCTATGAATAGACACAAAGAGGTAGAAGTAATGTTGTCATGGACATGGAGGATGATTGTTTTTCTAAGATTTTGATCGAAGAAAAGATGAGCGTGGATGCACTGGCCGCGATATTAATAAACTTCCTAGACGATGGTATCAATAGGTAAGAGGATAATGCATATGCTTTGCAGTGCAGGAACTAGACCCTTTGTCCCCAAAAAGTTGGACTTGGACTTAAATAATAGACCGACTCTACCAACCAAACCTTCTATTGAGGAACCTCCTACTGTGGAGCTCAAGGAGGTGCGACAACACCTAAGGTATGGACTTTTGGGCACTTATAACACTCTTCTTGTGATTCTAGCTATTGAGCTTTAGCAGGACCAGGTGAAAACATTGTTAGGGGTCCTCTAAAAGTTTAGAAGGGCTATTGGTTGGACCATTCCAGATATTACAGTGATTTCTCTTGGGATATGCACGCACAAGATCAAGTTAGAGGATAACTATGTGCCCAATATGGAACACCAACGCATGCTTAATCCTCCCATATAAGAGGTGGTGAAAAAGGAGATAATTAAGTGGCTAAAAGCTGGGGTGATATATCCCATCTCCGAGAGCAGGTGAGTTAGTCTAGTAAAATGTATTCCTAAAGAAAGAGGATATGACGGTGGTCACAATAAGAAGAATGAGTTGGTCCCCTTGTGATCTGTAACTGGGTGGTGAGTATGCTTGGATTACCAGAAGCTTAATAGATAGACTTTGAAGGAACATTTTCCCATTCCCTTCTTGGACTAGATGTTAGACTTGCCGACATGTAGAGGCTGGTACTTCTTCCTGGATAGGTACTTGGGCTATAATCAAATTTCCATAGCCTTGGAGGATCAGGAGAAGACTTCTTTCACTTTTCAATATGAGACTTTTGCTTTTAGGAGGATGCCTTTCAGGTTATGCAATGCCCCAGCCACTTTCCAATGGTGTATAATGTCGACCTTCTTTGAATGGTCGAAGACACCCTTGAGGTATTTATAGATGACTTCTCTGTAGTGGGTGATTCCTTTGACGATTTTCTGTTGAAGCATAGTAGGACACTATAATGATGTGAAGGGTGAACTTGAACCTAAATTTGGAAAAGTTCCATTTCATGGTCACGGAAGGGATAATCCTTGTCCAAAAGATTTCAGATAAGGGTGTAGAGGTAGATAAGAAAAAGATTGAGGTTATTAAGAAATTTCCACCTCGCATCTCAGTGAAGGGAGTGTGGAGTTTTCTTGGGCTTGTAGGCTTCTACCACTGATCATAAAATATTTCTTCATGATTGCACACCTATTATGTAAACTATTGGAGAAAGATGCCAAGTTTCATTTTGATGACATTTGCCGGCATGACTTTGAGACTCTAAAGCAAAATTTGATCTCTGAACCAGTGGTAATAACACTTGATTGGGCTGCCTGTTTTGAGGTTATGTATGATTCAAGTAGAAATGCTATGGGTATTGTACTGGGGTAAAAGAGCAATAACATATTTTCTCCTATCTAGTAAACCGATAAGACCCACCATGATGTTCAAAGGAATTACACAGTGACTAAGCAGGAGTTACTAGCTGTGGAATACTTATTTGACAAGTTTAGGACCTACCTATTGGTCACAAAAGTGATTGCACACATAGACCATGAGTCATTGAGATACCTTATGGCAAAGAAAGATGCTAAGCCAAGGCTAATTATAGTGGTTCTCCTACAACAAGAATTTGACTTTGAGGTCCAAGACCAAAAAAGGACTGAGAAGTAGGTGGCAGACCACTTGTCTAGGTTAGAGGATGAGTCAAGAGCTAAGGATTAGTTGAACATCAATGATTCCTTTATCGATGAGCAGGCCTTGGCAGCTTCTGTTGACTTAATTCCTTAGTTTCCTGATTTTGCTAACTATATAGTGAGTGACATTATGCCTGAGGGCCTTAAGTTTTACCAGAGAAAAACGTTTCTTTATGATGTGCGCAGGTACTTTTGGGATGAACCGTAGTTATTCAGAACATGCTAATGGGGTCATTAGGCACTGTATACCAAAAACAGAGATGATGAGCATCATGGAGGCCTACTACTCCTCTATAATGAGGAGGGGCATCATGGTGGTGCCAAGACAGCTAAGAAGATCTTTCAATGTGGGTACTATTGGGTCACAATCTATAAAGATGCCCATGACTTGGTGTAGGGTTGTGATCAGTGCCCAACATCTCTAGGCGCTAAGAGCTGCCCATGACTCCTATTCTTGAAGTTGAAATGTTTGACGTCTGGGGCATTGAATTCATGGGACTTTGAGCTCCTATGTTATGAGGTATATCTTAGTAGTAGTTTACTATGTCTCTAAGTGGGTGGAGGAACTTGCATTGCCAAACAATGCAAGCAAGAGTGTTGTCCACTTTCTGAGGCGGAACATCTTTTCCAAATTTAGGACACCTAGAACTATCATTAGTGATGGGGGTTCTAACTTTTGTAACAAGATATTTTGCATTGTGCTATCTAGATATGGAGTATGACAACACAATATGGCCATACCATATCATCTGCAGGCAAGTTGGCAGGTTGAAGTTCCAAATAGAGAGATTAAGGAGATCCTGACCAAGTCGTTAAATGCGACTAGAATTGATTAGGCCCAAAAATTGGATGATGCACTATTGGTTTATAGGACAGCTTACAAAACCCCCCATTGGTATGTCCCCATATCAATTAGTGTTTGGTAAAGCCGAGCATGTACCTATGTATTTAGAGTACAAGGCACTCTATGTTCTAAAGAAGCTGAACATTAATTGGAATGAGGCTACTGACTTGAGACTTGACCAACTTAATGAGCTGGATGAGTTTCGTCTCCAAGCTTATGAGAGTCCAACACTTTACAAAGGGAAGATAAAGTTCCAACACGATAAGCACATTGCACCACAGAGTTTCAATGTTGGTGCCAAGGTTCTGCTCTACAACTCCAATTTAAGGTTATTCTCAAGTAAGATCAAGTCTAGGTGGTCTAGCCCATATAAGATTGCCCAAGTATTCGTACATGGTGCAATAGAGCTAGAAGCTAAAATGAGGAATCGATTCAAAGCTAATGGGCGACGAGTAAAGTAATACTTGGGTGATGTAGATGAAGCCTCAGTGAATGGGATTGTGCAGCTTGATAAAGTCTGAGTAGTTAACATAGTTGCCTCGTGCCGCGATATTAAACTAAGCGCTTCATGGAAGGCAACCCATGCACTGTAAGAATTTTAAAAAGTTACTATTATGTCATGCTTTTTCTTATTTTTGATTTCCTTGTGCAGGTAAGTATAGGAGTCACTTATGGAGTGCATGTGCCTATGCATGATGGGGGTGATGTCACCCAAATTATACCTCCTTTTTAGAGGACAAAGTGGTCGCTGTCAAGATATAAAACCTAACCAAGGTTAGGATAAATCTTATAGGGAATACGTCAACTCAAGAAAATTCACCAATATGCAATTCGAGTAATTAACACACTCAATTCCCCAAAAGAGGGGGAGGGTTGCAATAATCAAGAAGAAAATAAAACTAACTATTACAAGAGAAAAGTCAATAATGGAGAGTAACTAGGGTATTGTGTTACCCATGATTCCCCAACTCAGTATCACCGGATAACCTAATTCTTGTTTAGTGTATAGCATACAGGATGATAATTTAAGTTCACCAAGCCCTTTGGTCTAAGGCGAGAGGTGAATTTCACTATGCGACTTAGCCCATCTACATATTGTGCATTACTAACCATTACCCATTAGTCCCAGTACAACCTCTCCTTGGCCCAGTTCGGTTGATTAGATGAGATCACATCAATCGAATCCTATTAATTAATCTCTTTTCCTATTCGTTACTACCTTGATCCGCACAGTAACACTAGGCGGGTACTAATGTTGTCTACTACTAGAAAACATGCAAAATGAAGAGAATTAATTAATACATGCATATACACCTTCCAAGAATTATGAATTATCCAATTTTACTTTGTAAGTTCTTCATAGTTCCGATAACTCTAATTTTGGATTTAGCTACTCATGCTATGTGTTGATGAAGAGATTATGAATTGAGAAGATATAATTAAATATTTACACAACAGATTTAAGAACAAGCAGTCCAAGTTCAATGAAAATCACAACCTTTAAGATTAAATTCAACCACAAGTGTTCTCAAACTCTCTTAAAATTTTCTCTCTCAAAATAGTGAGTTCTCTCAGTAGTAGGCTAAAACTTATCATAACTGATGATAACTTCTGAAAAATAATCTAAAAGATCTATTTATAATAATTGAAATTCAAATGCTAAATGACTTCGGAGAACTGGTTGGCACGCCTAACGAAAGCTCTAAATGACCCGTATTGAAGTTTATGGCCCATAATCGGGGTCTCATATATTGTTGTTGGAAAAATAGACTTCCTTATTACGACCCCTAAAATAGTTTATGACCCATAAAGTGGGTATCGTCTAATAAGCTTCAGAAAGTCTTCATTCTTTCATCCTAAGGGCATGAAACCTCTTCTACGACTCGTAAATACTTCTATGACTCATCTCTATGTTCGTAAAATTAACTTTAGAAACTTGGCCCATCACTGGGATTCCTTACGATACCACCCTACGGCTCGTAGAATGGTCTACGACCCATAATGTGTCTCGTATGAAAACAAATCTGCAATAACTTCTGTAAGTTTCCCCAAAAACATGGCTAACCTGTAATCTTTCAAACATAAACACAAAAATACATAAAACCCACTAAATCACATCAACAACACATAAAATTCTGAGTTCTAAGCCTCAAAAGTGTTGTATTTTGGTAGTAAATCAACACCCTCAACTTAAAATTGTTGCTTATCCTCACACGGTAGACTCAATCTATATAGATAATATAGTAATACACAAACCTCATCTCAATGGCATATATCACATAAATTTCAGACTTAGATACCCACACCACTTTTCAAAACATGATTAGATAGCTATTTAGTAAACCAATGCAAACTGGTGCATGTGACAACACAACTATGATAAGTAAGGTATTATCAACAACCGACAATCACTGAACAGGCCTATTGCTAATAATACAATGCAAGTACCCTCACAGAAAGAAGTCATATATTTGACACTTAGTGATGTTCCCATGTTTAGCATTGGGACTATGCAAAATCACTCACTCTCATAACAGAAATTCATGAAAAATGACTAATACCATAGGCTGGCCCCTATACTAATGACTCAGACCTTCAACTAATTGGAATAGGGTCACTTTAGGACTTTCTGGGTTTGTAACATAGGCTTAGGGGGCTTTGGTAAGATATTTTTAGAAATAAGTGAATAAAGACCCTCCTTTAAACATCGTTTTCCTAACTTTTTCCATATTAACTTTGCTATTTTCACCTTATTCTCGCTTTTCCTATGTCAGTCTTTCCTGGGTGCTTCCTTTTCGTTTTTTAGCTTTTTGCCTTATTTTTACAATTTATTTTACTTTTTAGCTCACATCTAAGGCTTCACTTATTTTTCTTGCACCTAGTACATGATTTGTCTCTGTATTCCTAACTGACCCCCTTATTTTTGTGTTTCACTCTTATACCAACCACCCTCAATTTAGGCTTTTGGCCTATGTTAAGGTGCACAATATCCATCTTTTGAACCTGAGTCATTTTCGGTAGCTTTCCTCAACTTAGGCTTTTTGCCTCAATCAAGGTACACATTGTTTAAGGAAAGACCAGGGCCAATTTTAGGATTTTTCACTAGATAAAGCAAAATTAATCAGGTGTTTTCAATGAATAGCTATATGTTAGGCTCAAACATTAAGAATAAGGGATTATATTATTATTTTGGTTGGTCATTTTGGCTAAAGTAGAGTATTTAAGAACAATGACCTAAGATCCTTTCCTAATCCAACTAATCTATGATCTAACTTAGAGTAACATGGCAAGTTCTAAATTAGCACAAAACACATGAATTTATCAAATTAAGCTCACACTCATGGCATTACATATATTATCAATAAAAAGATTCACAAATCATGCTTCTTATCTTATGTACCCTTACTTATCAGAACATATATTGTCACACACCTAAACATGCATGGTTGCTATCTAACTACTAATCAAAATTTTTTGGTAGGTATCATTTTTCAAACAAAACACAAAAACATGTTTGCCACAAGTATTGGTACAATATTCTACAAATATTATCTAAATGTCCTTAACGTGCTAGTTCAATAGAAATTAAATATCCCCAGGGGAAAAACCACATGAAAAAAAATCCCAAGATAAAAAATTAGGGTAGTTATGGTCCCAAGCTACTCAGACTTCACTAAAGCCCATAACTATACACACCCCGTCGAAAAAGATGTGCATTATCCCCAATGCACAAAATCAAAATAAAATAGAACATAAAGGGTCAAAAAACATACCTGGGTGCCTGAGTGCCAATCTGTGGCTAATTCTGGCCACCTTTCTCCTGCGGGTTGGTCTGCTTAGTAGTTGTACTTTGTTCGGAGGGGCCAGTATCCCTCGACTGCTCCTCCTCTTGAGCTCATCGCATCACCTCCTCACATCTCGATCTCCTCAAAGCAAGCTCGAGTTCCTCCTTCTCTATCATCCTCACATGTACAAGTCTCTCATCTGGATACACATCCATGTAAGGTCTTTTCCCGAGGAAAGAACATGTAGTCTTGTCAAGAGCAAAAAAATCAACTACTGGCACCAGAGGTGTAGTAGATTATAGTGCAACTAGTGTCGCTACTGCCATTGCAAGTTAGCTTGGAGCTGCTGGATCTCCATTTGCATAGCCAATAAGTTTTAAGGTCGGGCCTTTACCAATCTCTTCTATACCATCTCCTTAAAGGCACCAATACGGGCATTTATGATAGGAATACGATCCTTGATAATAGCGATCGTGAATGCCTGACTCCGACCCTCTGAGTCTACTATTGCCTGGCGGACCCATGACCTAATCTGATGAACAAGCTAAGTCAACTATGACTCAGCATGTGATAACCTCTGTGCCAAGGCTTGTATAGAAGCGGAAGACACGTAGATCATGCCCGTGGTAGTAGGTTGTGAAGTAGTGGCCTATGGTGTAGAATAATAATAGTGGGCCCCCTCTTCTCAATTGCCTCGAGCTGTTGGGGCATCTCCTCACTAGAAGCAACTGTAGTAGTAGTAGTGGCAATTTGAGAACCCTTTAGTGGTGGTGCTGGGGTGAACATCTAAAGCATGGTGGACGCTGCACTAGTCAGAGTACCATCAGGTTCTCTTCAGCCTTAATCAGGCTGAGATCCAATATATTCTGGGTCTCAATCACCTGGTCCAACTGATATAATATGCCCACCCTCAGCCCTAAACAAAGCCTATAAATTAAGTGTAGGAATGGGAAGGAGGTGAACCTCTTTAGTGCGGCCTCATGGATCTGCTCAGCATTGAGGCAACCAGTCAATCTGATAACCAGCTAAGATGCTAGCAACCAAACCTACACCCTTCGACATCCAAGTATTATCAACAAGTGTTGGTCGGATGTGTGAACAAATAATTGCCAACCAAAACTTGGCAGGGAAGCTGACCAAAGCCTTGACAATAGGCTTCGAGCAAGTGGTGACCTAAGCAGGTTCCATACCAGGCTCTGCAATATATCCGGTCTGGGCCCCCTCTCCTCAATTGCCTCGGGATGTGGGGGCCTATCCTTGCTAGCAACAATAGTAGTAATAGTGGTGGTAGTTTGAGAACCCTTTAGTGGTGGTGCTGGGGCGAACATCTCAGGCATGGGTGGAGGCTATGCTAGTGGGAGTGCCATCAGGTTCTCTTTAGCCTTAATCAGGGTGGGATCCAATGTATGCTGGGTCTCAATCATCTGGTCCAGCTGATGTAATATGGCCACCATTAGCCCTAAATAGAGTCTATAAATTATGTGTAGGAATGGGATGGAGGTGAACCTCTTCAGTGCGGCCTCATGGATTTGCTCAGCCATGAGGCAAGCCCAGTCAATGTCATAACCATCTAAGATGCTAGCAACGAAAACTACACCCTTCGACATCCGAGTATTATCAACAAGTATTGGTCAGATATGTGAACAAATAATTGCTTACCAAACCTTGGCGAGAAAGGTGACCAAAGCCTTAACAATAGGCTCCGAGCGAGTGGCGACCTAAGCAGGTTCAAGACCCTGCTCTGCAATATATCCGATCACCCATCTCATCAATGTGGCTTGTCTCTCAAGATCCTTTATCATTACTGGGTCCCTCATCTTCCCCACCCTATATTAAAACTTTGTGGTGGGTATAAAGGTAGGAAACTCAAGACCAAATAACATGTGGTAGATGGCGACCTCAGATATATCCACCTGTCGACCCCTTACTCTTGTCTCGGTCAATCTTGGTTGAGCAAGGGGCTTCTTTCCCTTCGGAAGAATAAGCTGTATAGAGGCTACGTAGGAGGCATAGAACTCCCTCACCATGGTGAAAGAGTATCATTTGAGAGGTTTGGTCAATAACTGAATCCCGTATCTAGTCACCAAGTCTTACATGCCGGGGACACAGGCAAGTCTGTCATCTATGACTCTGGGCTCCTCATAAATAAAGCTGTCTTGCTTGCCTCGCTCTCTATGCTATGGGACCTCTACATATATATCTCTCATGCCTTCGATGCATACCCCATTAGTGAGAGCATTCAGTGAAGATTATGATGATCGGGGTGCGGCAGAGGACTTTGCCTCTGATCTGTCCTAAGAGGTTTCATGCCCTGAGGATGCTGGATCATAAGTCTTCATGCTTTGTTCCTCAGGGCATGAAACCTATTTTATGACTCATAAATTCTTCTATAAATCTTCAGTTTATTTGTAGAATTATGTTAAGAAACTTGGCCCTTCGCTGGGATTCCTTATGAAACCACCCTATAGCTTGTAGGATGGTCTATGGCCCATAAAGTGTCTCGTCTAACAACAAATCTGCAACAACTTCTGTAACTTTCGCCAAAATTCTTGGGCAACCTGTATTCCTGCAAACATAAACACAAAAGTACAAAAACACATAAAACCACCAACATTGCATTGAGAACACACAAAATCCTAAGTGTTAAGCATAAAAAGATTATGTTTTAGTAGCACATTAGGGGGATGCAATATGAGGCCATGTTGGATAAAATTTGGCAAAGGAGGGCACCGTATCCATTTCACCACCCTAGCCTAGGGCCTAGACATGACCGACAAATGGAAAACTCGAAGGGACCCCAAACAAGCCTCATAGCATATTGTTATACATCTTTGGTTGCGAAAGCAATTATAAGACACTTGAAGAATAGAAATAAGGGCAAAGAGGCCAAGGGAGAACTTGTCATAAAATAGATTCAAAAGGTAGTAGAATCAACTCATAGTATAAATACATAACTTCGTCCAACAATACCTCTACTACATAGACAATGGCGGGGCCCAAGATATATAACGGTGCTCACCCTTATAGTTATAGGTATATGATAAAGTAAAGAGAATCTTAATACATAGTGTGAGAAAATAGTCCTTGTCCCTAGAATGAAGGACTCACCAAAGGCTAACTTGAACAATCCATCTAGCCACAAGAAGAATTAATAGAAGCTACGATCCCTACATAGTGATATCATGTAGGCAAGAGTATATGTTAGTACATTTGAATGTACTAAGTATGTGGGATGCAATGCAACAACAGATAGACATCATAACCTAAAATGCATAATGATAGGCAATAGGTATAATATAGCAATATGACATGTATGATCGATGCATAAGTAAAACATGCTTAAGTAAATCATGCTCATATAGAATATCATATGTGAAGATGAGACCAAGCTAGCTTTCCAAGCTACAAACCCCTCTATTGGTTGGTGATGTTGCCACCCCACCACCTAGGTGGAGATGAGTATTAACCCTCATTCTAGGTTAATGAGTACAAACCCTCATCTAGGTTGATGACGATGCTACTCCATCACCTTGGTGGAGATGATTATTAACCCTCATTCTAGGTTACTCGGGCTCTTGTCCCCCCAGATTGGGCAAGGTCTATGCAACACTTTATATAGGATTCATCATAAGCCCTAATGCAATACCTCATGTAGGAATAATCATGTATATAAGCTCATTTCATCATCATAACATCATTCATATCACATCTTATGCTTTGGACCTTCAATTCCTCAAGAAACCATAATAGGACATTTTATCAAACACCCTCGGTGTGTGTAATTGGGGTAAAAGAGCATGCAATTTAGAGATGAATTCATGCAGGAAAATTAGTGGTAAAACCTTTAATCAACACCTTGCAACATCCCCAAAACATTCATATCAAACCCCCTCATCAAATCCAATATTAGATCTAAGATTTAAAGCTCGAAACATGCAAAAACAACCATACTTTCATGAACTAAAATCACTGTGCAGTAAATTTCTCAATATACAAGACCCATTTGCAAAATCAACTTTAAATCATGTAATAATATTAAGTAAAATGGGGCTTAGGAACCATGGGTGAAAGGACCTAATGGTTCAACACCACATACCTTAGCTTTGGAGAGGTTCTTGAATAAGACTTTAATGCAAATTTGAAGCTTGAGTGAAATCCTTGAAGAAATCCTTAAGATTGGTCTTAAGTTTGGGACTTGAATTTAGGGTGAAATATGAGTGTAAATTTTTGAGTGAGTTTTGGAGAAAGTTTAGGATGATATGTGGGTGAAATAAGGCTAAGTATAGGTAAAAACATGTATGGGAATCCTTAGACCCGAGAATTGAAAGTCTTGGACTGAAATTAAAAAAACAGGACCAAAATAACACTGGTCCTTATCACAGAGGAGATATATATTGCTCACTGGAATTCGCATTTTCTGCACAAATGAGTTTTATGAAAAGGGCATAAATCCTTCATACGAACTCAGAATGGCATGAAACCAAGTGCATACGAAAGATAATTCAAAAGGCTTTTAGATAATACGTCATGGGCCACCAAGTTATTTGTGTGCTAACAGATATGCCCCTTCAAACATGACCCTCCTAAATAGCATATTTTGTGATCTTCAGATTTTGATACTGTTCCTCTAAAATTTGGGTTAGACCTGTTTCCCACTCAATTTGACCCCTTAAACAAGAATACGAAGTTGGATTTTTGAAATAATAAATGAATTTTTAGATATATGAAAAATAAGATTTTGGGCACTTCCGAGGCATATTTTCGAGTACTTTTTAGGGTCGTTTCAATACATTATCACAGGTTGTGTGACACCAGACAACCCATGGAGTCATCTATGTCCATTTAAACTTAAAATTACTAAGGTTAGGTGGATGGATCGTCCACATAGATCGGGACAAGTTACACGAGCTGTGATACCGCCCGCGTGGAGCTTGCAGGTGGCGTAAGTGTGTTTCTTTTATAAATTGTTCAAGTATGGGCAAATGGACAGTCCAAATGGACCATGACATATGTCATGAGCTATGAGGCTGACAGTGGAGGTGGTGTCGGTCAATGCATGCAAGGTACATTTTCTAATTTCTCAAGTATAGGTAGATGGATGGTCCAAACAGACCATGCCATATGATATGGGTCGTGAGGTTGTCTTTAGAGTGAGAGAGAGGGCAGTCAACATGGTTGACCATGGGATTTAAAGACCTTATTTTTTTCCCAACATGCCTAATTCTTATTTTCTCACCTTCTCTCTTTCTTCATGTCATCCTTCCTCATACCCAATAAATTCTATCTCCTTTGTCACAATAAGTGCATAATCTCATGATCCATAGCATACATCCTAGTTTGGCGTTACCATCTTTCAAGAAACTCATCACCTTCCTTGTGTTCTTCATCAAGTAAGCACTCACGTTCTTCGTCTTCTAGCGTAGTTTTTAGTGTGCATTTGTTAGATCTTGCTTGAAATCAAGTTTTTCGTTATCTAGAGTGTCAAATTTCATGTTTTGTGTATTGGGTTGTGCATAAGGAGGTACAAGTCACCATTGTTGAGTTCTTGTAGTGTTGACCAAGGAATTTCATGATTTTAGTGGGTGTTTGTGATAAATCTTGGTGAAATCGTGTTTTGCATGCTAGTATGTTGGTGGATCAGTTAAGTAGTATAGAATTGCAAAAACTTGTTTGTATGTGTGCCTTGGGATGAAAATTGGCAAAGGTGGCTTCTCATGGCTCATCGCTCAGACTGTGTGACTCTACACGGATCGTGTAGTGGCCAGTGAGTAAAACCTTGAACATTACATGACAAAGTCCCCCTTCCACGTGCCCTGCCATGGTCCATGTCACGTTACAAGGTACATATAGGGTCCTCCATCCAGGCTCCCATTGTTGTATTTGAAACAACCACAAAAAAGTTCCTGAAAAGGTGCCTCAGAAGTGCCCGAAATCATAATTTCCATATATCTCAAAATTCATGCGCGATATTGAGAGTCCAACATCATATTTTTTTTTGAGGGGGGTCAAATTGAGGGGGAAATGGGTCTAACTCCAATTTTAGAGCAAATGAATTGTAATTTTAATTTCCCAAAAATTGATTTTCAGAGAGGTTTTCATGCCCCTGGCGCGATGCGCCAAGGGCGCGCCTCAGTGTAAATTTTGCACAGTTTCTTCTATCTTGGTTCAAGGCTTTGGGTCTCGGGCCTAAGTATTCTCTTGCATGAAAATGCCTATACTTAGCCTTATTTCACCCTCAAATCATTCAAGACATTCCCAAATATATTCTCAAACACTTAGAAAATATTTCATCACCTAAGTTCAAGTCTCAAAACTTATCCGGATTCTAAGTCTCTCATTCAAGCTTCAAGTCTCCATCTCCAATCTTCATTAAGCTATTATCCAAATCTAAGGTATGTGGGTTTCTTTCATGGGTTCCTTTCACCCATGACACCTAAACTCTCCTTCACTTAGAATTGCATGATTTAAAGTAGATTTACGCATGGGTTTTAATTATTATGAATTTCACCGCACACTATGTTGGGGTTTCATGAAATTATGGTTATTTTAGCTTATTTTGAGCTATGATTCTAAGATCTATCGAGAGATTTGATGAAGGGTCTTCATGTATATTGATTGAGGGTGTTACCAAGTATTAATTGATAGCTTTACATGGGATTTCCTTGCATGCTTTCATCCAAAAATTGCATGGTTTTACACTAGCACTACACACTTGCCATGTGTTTGATAAAATGTCCAGTTATGGTTATTTTGAGGTATTAAAGGCCCTATGCATGCCTTAAAGGATAAATGACTATATGATTATAAAATGAACATATGTATATGGGTTTCTCTTATATAATGTTGGAATGTGACCATGCCGTACTCGGGGGTTGTGCGCCGGGTAACCATGTGGAGAGGTTTGTACCTTAACAACTATGTCGAGGGATTTGTACCTTGATAACCCTGTCAGGGGGTATGTACCCCAATCACCAAGGGTGGTAGGGTACAACAATCCACCAACCATGTCAAGGGGTTTGTACTATGATAACCATGTCGGGATATTTTTACCTCGGTCACCAAGGGTGGTAGGGTACGATGATCTATCAATATGATAGTAGTCTCTTCTTACACATATATTATGTCCTATACAAGCATGATTTACTATATAGCATCTCACATGCATGCCATATTGTTGTTTCTACTCATTGCTTAAGTTTATGCATTTTGATTATGTTCTTATCTTTTGTTGCATTGCATCCTACATACTTAATACATTCAAATGTACTAACACATACTCAATGCCTGAATAAGGTCACCATGTAGGAATTGGAGCACTTCTTGATTATCCTCCTCCACATGGCTTTGAGCTTTAACTCACTCTTGACTTTTGATGTTTATGATATAAAGTTTGCCCCTTAACCCTATTTGTATCTATCTATTATCTCTTGTTTTATTCTATTGCTTACGCGACCAAGGATGTGTGTATGATATGCTAAGAGGCTTGTTTGAGGTTCCTTCGGTTTCCCCATTCGTTGTGTCACGTCTAGGCCCTAGACTTGGGTCCTGACAACATTCTTACGGTGTATCTCATAGTTCAATTTTAATTGAGTTTCCACATGTTCCTTAGGTAAAATCTCCATATAATAGAGCAAGTGCCACCACCCTTAAAGGTTATGGTTACTTTTATGGTACATGGAAAGTCTGAGCACCCGTTATTGTGTCAACTTATTTGTTCCAAAACTTCTAACCATTATTATTCATTTGTAACACATACAGGTACTATAGGTCTATGTCAAAAGTCAAACCAATCAAGGGATGAGCTTGGGTACGTCTCCGCGATTCCCCAACTAGCCATCAAAATGGGAGAGACTTAGTTGATGACTCCTTGGGAGGGTCTGAGGTTTGATTTACTTGAAACATCTCCCCCCACACCCTTCACACTACAAGGATAGTGTATAGTCACCAGTATAAGGATGGGGTTCCTTGTGAAGGAGTTTACTGGAGGAGGCTACACTAGTGCAGGAGGAATAGGCACAAACCTCAGAGGCTGACCAACACCACAATTATAATCTGGTTGACAAGATTGACCTCCAGGATAGTAATGATGAGCCCACACATTATGCAATTTCTCAGACATTAGATCTTGAAACTACAAGGTGGCTTATAGAATTCTTTTGAGGCTATTGGATACTCCCAAGCGCTAAGGAGATTTTCACTCTGGGGTTGACCTAGAGCTCTGAGAGGTTCTAATGACAGGTCGACATCCTTAAGGTTCAAATCATCACGGATCAACTCTATCGGATCTGATATCAAGCCATGTTTGACGCATATCAGTTTGGCTGGATGGCACAACCACTTGGATATTCTGGGCCATTAATCATTGAAGAAGTTTATTCCAACTATATGGCCAGTCTGTTGGACTTAATACATTGTGGCCATACCTAAAAGTTGAAGAAGCAGCTAGCCTTTCGATTGGCCCCACCGAAGTATGCTATTGTACTTGGTGAAAAGGTGGACATTTATGATACCACCATCAACAAATTTATCTTGGCCCACTGTATTGAGCCTCGATATATAGTCTATTTATTAATAGATACTAAGAGATCACTGATTAGGGGAAAATGGATGATTCGACTTCTTGGGCTGCACTATTGAAATAGATTGCAGAGCGGATTGGTATAGAAGGGGCTGAAGCAGCTTAGGTCTAGAATCCTAGGGTTCCAATTGCTAAGGCTTCTCTTAACTTTGCTACCAAGTTTTGGTAGTCAATGGTGCATATCAGGCTTTATCCCAGAGGTAATGACAACACACTCCAACCTTCACATGCCTCTTTGGTAGCTTGTTTGATGGCCAATTATAGATTGAATATGGGACAAATTATTTCTATCTGGGATATGGTATTGCCTAACAAAGCAGGCATGCCTTTCCAATGCTTGGTTTGAGCAGTTTGTAAATAGGCCCGTGTCCCTAGCAATCATTTTTTTGGATCGAAAGATAACTCAGAAAGGCATAGTTAACATTCACCGATTAAGGACGTCAACAACCGTCTTATGTGGATGAGAACATACAGGCCAGGGGGTCTAGTGATGTTTCCCTAGGTAGGCCCACATAACCTTTGCAATTTGGTGGTTACACCATCGCCCCATAGTCAGGCGAGGCTTCTGTGCAGCCTAATGCTAGTGGTTCATCACCTCTAGTGCAACAAGGATATGCTTGTGTCCCATATGAGTTTCTCTCTAGAATGGTGTAGGACCAACATTAGACACGAGCCATTGTTGAACAAATAGTAAATATGATGCATCACATGGTACAATCACATGTATACCAAGCAGAGGAGCGGCTTAGGGCTCAGCTTCTGGGTCAGATCAACATCCACTAGAACCATGCTAACACTTTGGACTAGTACTTACGTGATATGTTTGGCAGTATGTCTAGGGATGGGACAAAAAATATTTTGCAGACGGTGAATAATATGAAGGTACACATTGTACATTTGACTACCTAGTACAATTGTACTACTGACCTTGCATTCAGAGCCTTGGATGGCCCTTTTCAATGCCCCCATTGTGGCACCAGTTCTAGATGAGTCATAGGTCGCTCCACTATCCTATCTACTATATCTATGCCACCTACTAATGAGTCCAAGAGAAAGGACAAGGGAAATAGGTGCAGTCAATGTATTACCCCTCCACCTGATATAAAATTAGCTGAGAAGAGGAAGTTATCCAAGGCCATACGAGCCCAGCGCCGAGCAGCCACTGAATAAGAGAAAAGGGAGCGGCTTGCATGAGAGGCAGTAAAGATAGGATCCTCTAGGGGAACCTATGGATCAGGAGTATCTTCTGATGATAGAGACCCTATCGGAGGGTTCAATCCCCATAGTATGACTGACGCCTAAGGGGTCCTAGGTATGCAATACTCCCTATTTGTGCTTTATCTCTGGCTATGGTGTGGTAAGGGCAATACACTATCTTGTTGTAGGGGTGGGCCATCCTGTCACTTGAGAGTTTTTCTTACTATGTTTCTCTTTTATCAAGTGTACTATCTAGTAAAACGAGCATGTTTAGGTTATGATGTTTGTGTAGATATAAGTGTTTCTAGGAGTCTAGGTAATCCATGTTTTTCTTTGTGAAAATTTCCTCAAGTGAATAATGTTGAAAAAAAGATTGTATATACATGCATCCCATCCTAACTAGCTCGCATATTTTTTTGGAAAGTATGGTACGCATTATATGGTTGGCATATTGATGGATAAAACATGACTATGTTGATTAGCGGCAACTAGTATAGGGGATATGCCACGTGTGTGTGAGCTTATTTGCTTAATTTAATTATGCACTTGTAAGCTAAAACTTACCTAGTTAGCCCCACTAAAACAATTGAATGACTAGATTAGGATATGATCTTAGGCCATTTTTGTTGATAAGTCAGTTAGCCAAAATTTTGCCAACCAAATGAAATTATCCCCATTTAACCAAAAGTTGAGCCTGAATAGACCTTTTCTTTGTAATCACCCAACTCACCTTCCCTATCTATCTACAAATCTTTACTTTTACCCTGGTCTCTCCAAGGACATTATGAACCTTAGCCTAGGCCAAAATCCTACGTTGAGGGTGGCTTATACTAGCCCTGTTCCTTTAAAAAGACATTGTGAACCTCAACCTAGGCCTAGGAAAAGCAAAAAAAACAAGTGTGGGAAAGATCCAAGTGATAAAAGGAGAACAAATATTTAGGCTGCTACCATGAGCAAAACAAAATAGCCAAAAAGAAAATGAAGAAAAAGAATAAGTGAAAACGAAAATCACTCCCAAATGGCAAAGAAAGTTGGAACAATTAGGGCAATAAGTGTTGGAGCCCAAAAATAGATGGCTAAACCAAAGTAGTGTCTTGGAGCGGCTAATTAGTCACTTTAATCCTAATTATACCTCACCCTAGCTTGAGCCTCATTACAAGCTACATAAGTTCTGATGTGATCCCAAAAAGTTCATTGGATAGACAAGGTGGCAAAAATAAGGAAGCATATAGTCAATACTTTATGTCTACTAAAAATGACTTATGAGAGTGAGTGTCTACATTGCAGTGTCTATTTTACATTGATATATGTGTGTAAGAATTCTTTAGAGTAGGATCACTATCCTTGGACTAACTAGTTGGTAATACAACTTTTTCATATTTGTTCCCGATCTTATGTGCAGTAACCATACATGGTATGATGTTAACCTTGATCTATGTGGGTCTGTTTGCGGTGTAAGCACATTTAAGCATGTTTTCTAGGCATATGTATTAAAATTGAGGGGTTACCCATAGTCCTTATTGAGCAGTTGTAGTTATGCTTTATTTTGTTCAGTTGTCATTGCTTGAGAACAAGCAATCATTCTAAGTTGAGGGTGTTGAGGAGTCGTAGAAATATGAATCTAATAATGCTTTAAACATAGGATTTTTGATTGTTCTCGAGAATATTTGTTGGTTTGATGTGTTTTTTTTGTTATTTTTTAGGAAAGTGGTTAAAGGATGGAGTAATGGTGAAATGTCAGAAAATGAAATGAAAAAGAGCACAAGTGTTGGCATATGGAGGCCTCCATGGCCCTTATAGCATCACACAGACCATGGGAGGGGACGTGGACTTGACCTGGGAACACAAAGCAAAGAACAGAGTTATGTCGAGGAACACGGGAGTTTACACAACCCATGTCACATGATATAGACTGTGAGGCTCACCGTAGCCTTACACTTGGCTTGCCAAGGCAAGGCCGAACGAAGAGGACTGAAAGAGATTAAGGCATGTTCCATGGTTCCTTTGATGGGCTATAGGAAATACCATGATTCATGTCCTATCCCATCATGTTGACATGAATCTGAAGTGTTACCAAGTAAAGAAATTTCTCAAAGAAGAGTCAACGAGACCTTCTCATGGGCAGTGTGACACACCACGGACCGTGAGAGGGTTGTGGCACTAAAGCCGAAGTTGACAGCACGTATAATGCTTAAGGCAAGGGTCATGGTTCATTTCACGAACCATGAACCCTCACCATGGGTCATGTAGAGCAAGCGTGAGGAAGTGATTATATTTGAAGGCTAAGTTCAAGACCATTTCAAGGTCCATTTGGAGCCTCATGGGCCTATAGTCACCCGTACTTATACCGATGCCTATTTCCCTATTTTAAGTTGGATTAGGTTTTTCTTGCATATATGTATTATCTTTATTCAATTTCTAGTTGTCTTTGACTGTTGGAGAGAGAGAACAATGTAAGAACACTATCTTGGGCTTATTTACATAGACTTCTTGGATTTTGATCACCTCTTTGAGATTTTAATCCGCTGATTCATCAGTTTATCAATAGTAAGTTCTTTATCATGGTTCTTTATATGGTTGTGGGTTATTTATCTTGAATATGCTAGGCTAAACCCACAACTAGGATTGTGGGAACCATGAAAACTTAGTAGGATAGATGAATTTGGGGTAAATCTCGGGATTAATTAACGTATATATCATAATATTCTTCGCTTTAACTTATTTCTTAATGAGTCGACGCATTAGGGTAAGTTTGTATTTGTTGCATGCTCGGAATGGATGTGGTGATTAGGGAAAGAATTCTATGGCAGGAATTTGGCATTTTTCACCTAGTCTAAGTAATTGAAACTAGAAGGTGAGAGTATTATGGGATCCATAACAAGGGTTAATGAGTATACATTCTGAGACCGGAAGGTAATGAATGAAATATACCTAAGATCTACCAAAAGGTGAATTAGGTGTCATATAACTTGTTTGATCTTGTATACGTAATCATGAATGGGTTTACTAAAAAAATTTTACTATTATATTAGACATCATGGGGAACACAATACTGGCTTCTCATTAATTATCTAAAATCTAGTAGTCACTGCATCCTTTTTATTACTTTAATAAATTAGTTTGCAACCTCAAAACCCCATATTTACTTTATGCACTTCTATTTTGGCAATAGATATTACATCTAAAAAAGGGTGCTAATAGTTTTATTCTCACGTATTCCCCGTGGAGTTATTCCTTTTGGCGTGTAAATTTGGGCATATCAAATTTTGGCACCATTGTCGGGGAATACGATGAAGTAATAGTCGATTAGTTTCTACTTTAAGTATGTAATACTAGTCCTTAGTTTTACTTTTATTTCTTCTTTTTGCTCTTTGTAGGGAATCAGTATTGTATACCAAACACCCAAAGAAAGGGTAAAACATTTATTCCCAACGACCTCAAGTTAACAAAGTTGATCTACAAAATGAATGCCCAAGAACTCGAAGCAGTGAGGCAGAGAGAGTTGGCTGTGAACTCTGCAAATTGGGGCATTAGCAATTTGGGTGAGGATGATCTCACTGGTAATAGAGTGCGACCAGCGACACCACTTCGACAGTTGCCACTTGCGCCACCCCTACTGCAGTAACCTATTTTGAGACCTCAGGTTCCCTAAAATCCATAAACAGTGAATGAGGATGATGATGATGTTGGGACCAAAGGAGAAATAGAGCTTCCTCTACTGCCTATAGGTGTCAAATTCACCATCACTAGCACTATGCTGCAGATGCTCCAATTGAAAGGTTGTTCAGCAGAGCTGCAATTGAGGATGAAATTAAGCATGTCATGAACTTCTTTGCGACATCCCAGTTGTATCAAATTCCAGGGGTCAGTCAGCAAGAGATCTAATTTTGGTTGTTCTCGTTGTGTCTTATTAGTGAGGCGACAAAGTGGCTGAATTAGCTTTATTATAATTCCATCCGCACCTTGGGGAGAGCTAAAGGAGGCTTTCTTGGAGAGGTTCTTCCCTACGTCGAGTAAGTCAAAAATCAAAGATGAGATTTGGTCTCACAAGCTACTCCCGACCAAAGCATTAACTAAACATGAGAGAGATTCAGGAAGAAGATCAAGTAGTGCCCCAACCACAAACTCATGGAAAGCATTTGAAAGAAGTCTTCTACAGGTCTTACAACTTTGTGACTAAGCTTATCATTGTTGTGGTATGTGGAGGATCATACATGGCCAAAACTTTCTTAGACATCATTGTGATCTTGGATCAGGTAGCTAAGAACAACAGGGCATGGTACACCAAAGATGGAGACTGCTCTGGATTTACCTTTAAGATGACTGCAGAACAAAGGAAGAAAAAGGAAGAATGGGATCAAGACATGAACCATATGTAGACCCAGATGGACTTAATGACAAAGAGGCTACTAGGTAGAGGACTAGAAAATGTGAAAGCTATGGATTCAATTCCCAGGAATGATGAGTCAAGCTATGACTATGATAAGGTGGTTAAATCTTAGGGCATCCAAGGGGGTTACCAAATATTCAACTCTGGTAACAAATGTTGGAACTTTGGTCATGATAAATACCAGAGATAGATAAAGGAATAACCGAGAAAGAGCATATGTACCACCTATGAATCAAAACTAGAGGAGATGATGTCAAAGGTTCTTGACAAGGTAGAGTCCACTGAGGTGGGGGTGACATACATAAGGGGAGAAAGTCCAACACTCGACAATTGGTCGACTTGCATTCTACCTTGATCAAGCAATTGGAGTACAAACCCCCTCCCCACAAGGTTGATGGTGTATAAAACCCCCAATAAGGTTGATGGGTGAAAACCCTCAACATGGTTGGTGGAGAGTCACATCCTACCACTCGTGGTGCCAGAGTACAAACCCTCTGATAGATTATCAAGGTACAAACCCCTCGATAGGTTGGTGGATCATTGTACCCTACCACCTATAGTGCCAGAGTATAAACCCCTCGATAGGTTATCAAGGTATGAACCCCTTGACACGGTTACCAAACATGCAAACACCGAGTAGGGCATGGTTACATTCCAATACTATGGAGATACTATCAAATACATACATTACTCTCAGCATCATATGGTAATCATATACCTACTCCTCCACTCATCATCATATATCATATGCATACCTTCCTCTTATAATGTTAACATCATGTACATACATTTCTTCATCATCTTATTCTCATTTCATCATCATATAACCATTATCATATAGACATACATACATTTCATCATCATTTAATCATCATTTAACCATCATAGATAGACATGAATTTCATCATCATTTCATAATCATATAGTCATTCAACTCATAAGATAAGCATTGAGCCCTCAACTCCTTAATAAGCCATAATGGGACATTTTATTAAACACTTAGAGGGTATGTAATGCTAGTGTAAAACCATGCAATTCAAGAGTGAAATCATGTTAGAAAATTCAATGTAAAACCTTCAGTAGATACTTGGTAACACCCTTAATCAATATACATTAAAACCCTTCATCAAATCTTACAATAGATCATAGATTTCAAACTCAAAACATGATAAAACAATCACCATTTCATAAACCCTAACATAATGTGCAGTGAATTTCATAATAAGCAAGACCCATGAGTAAATCAACTTTAGATCAAGAAATTTTAAGAAAAAGGAAGCTTTGGCATCATAGGTGAAAGGAACCCATGAAAGAAACCCACATACTTTAGCTCTTGGAGAATCCTTGGAAAAGATTTGGGATGGAGACTTAAAGCTTGGTTGAATTCCTTAAGATCTAGAGAGGGTTTTGGCACTTGAAACTTGAGAGAAATATAAGCCTAAGTGTTTGAGTCAGTATTGGGGAATGTTTTTGAATGATATGAGGGTGAAAAATAGCTAAGTATAGGTATTTTCACGTGTGGGAACGCTTAGGCCGAAGACCCAAAACACTTAGACCGAGATGGAAAAATTGGACAAAATTAATTAGAAAAATAGCACTGGTGCATTGTGCCAGTGATGCGCAGATGCTACTGGAATTTGCAACTTTGAAATTTGAAATTGTGAATCATTCGCTCTAAAGTCGAGGTTAGACCATTTCCCCCCTAAATTTGACCCCCTGAACAAGAATATCAAGTCGAATTTTTGAAATAACACATGAATTTTGAGATATATGGAAATTATGATGGCACTTCAGAGCTACATTTTCAAGCATTTTTTTGGGTCATTTCAATATCTTCCCCTTGGAAATATTTGTCCCTGAATGTCAATGAAACATATACGAGAGACATAGACATGAAAATTTCAGCCCACATAAGGATGCAATAATGCACTTACACATCATTTCAAAAATCTCATCATAAGTGTTAAATCATCATGAACCCTTAAATATAAACATGAATGCATGCAAATGACTTAGGGGTTGAATCATAAGATTTGGAATCATGAAAGGACTTGACGTGTTAGCATAATCTTGAATAGAATGAAAAAGGTATGGATTTTTCTCCTCCATGCCCACTTCGGCTCCCCAAGAGATACTATCAACTTGACGATCCTTCCAATGGGCCTTGACAAACACTACATCCTCACGAATCAACCCTTACTCACATCCACCAACTTCTCCACAGAACCTCTTTGTAAGCCAACTCATCACCCACAATGTACACAACGTCAAGAGTCCTATAACACTTGAATCCCCAACACGCTTCCTTAATCCTAGAAACATGAATAACCAAATGAATCACATCCTTATCCAAAGGCAATTCCCATTCTTATGCAACCTCACTAACCTTACTCAAAACCCTATGATGACTCACAAACCATAAATCCAATTCCCTATTCACTGAGGTAAACCATACCTTTCATGAGTGAAACCTCCAATTAGCCCCAATCACTAATCTCTGAATTCAAGCTCTCTTCTCCTCACTTCGACATAAGACTTTTGACAACTTGAACTGTCTCTAAACATTCCCTAATCAAACTTACCTTCTCCACTGCATCCATAACCAGATCTAGACCCAACAAAGCCATTTCTCTCACTTCAAACCACCCAATTGGTGATCTACAATGCCCACCATATGTATTGTCAAAAGGAGTCATACCAATGCTAGAATGATGGTTGTTTTTATTGAAAGCCTCAATCAATGAAAGATGATTTCCCAACGACCCATGAACTTCGAATAAAAGCCCTAAGTATATCCTCAAGTAATCTCACAAACTTATGAATATATAATTTAGCATACTGCGAGGCACCATAAATAGACTTAATCGGTAGAAAGGTGAACCAATTTCATCACCCTATCAACCACACCCCAAAATAAAACCCTTTCTAGTCTCGAGCCATCCAACCCCAACATCTATGTTACTTTCTTCTTACTTCCAAGTATTGATCTTTATGTCTTGGGTTAGGCCATCTGACCTTTATTGTTTGGCTTTAACTTGTTGACAAATTATGACAGCTGGAGACAAATTTGGCAATGCCCTTCTTTATGCCTGCCTACCAACCATCATCTCTCAAATCTATATATAAAACTAGGGTGAACGAATAAGAAGAATTATGGCTTTATCAAGGATCTTTTCCACTAAGCCATTAATGCAAGGTACATATAACCTACCTTGGTACCTAAGGGCACCATCTCCCCCTTGGGAGAAAACGTCCTCCTTGCTCTCTTCACCAAGGCTTTAAACTCCAACAAGGAGATATTAAGATCTTGCTTTGCTCTTACCTCATCAGTCAATGAAGATTTAGAACCATTGACAACAATAACACTACCATCACCAGCCTCTTCCAACCTAACCCCCAACATAGCCAACCAATGGACCTCTCTAATCATCTCTTAGCCACCATCATCCACATAGACTATGCTACTCATAGACACCCTACTCAAAGCATTTGCCACAATATTAGTCTTACCAGGATGAAAATGCATACTCATATCATAATCCTTAAGAAGTTCTAACCACCTCCTTTGTCTCAAGATAGATCCCTTTTTGTGAATCGATATGAGAAACTCTAGTGAACGGTGACCACACCAACATACACCCCATACGACCAGTGATATCAAATTTTAAAGCAAAAAGCCTCGACGGCCAACTCAAGGTCATAGATAAGATAATCCTTCTCATACATCTCAAATTATCTACAAGCATAGACTTCTACCTAATGATCTTGCATCCATATAATACCCAAACTAATTTGGGCGATATTATGATACACAACAAACCCTTTCAACCCTTCCGATAAAGACAAGATAGGAGCGGACACAAACTTATCCTTCTTTTGGATCAACTTAGTCATGGAGAAGCAATAGAAGAGAACCCATTCGCAAACCTCCAGTGGTAACGCGCTAAGCCCAAGAAACTCCTAATATCCAAGGGAGTCAAAGGTATAGGACAATTTCTAACCAAATATGTCTTCTTAGGATCAATCTTAATACCATCCTCTAACACCATATGACATAGAGAGGTAACCTCCTCTAACCATATTTCGCACCTCACACACTTAGCATAAAACTCCTCTTAACCTAAGACTTGTAACACTACCTCCAAATGATTCAGAAGTTCTAAATAAATACAAACTTCATCACTAGAGACCACCATAAGCATAATAATGTAAGATCTAATGACCCTATTTATGAAACCCATAAACATACCAATGCATAAATGAACCCAACAACTCCAACACACTTGAAAGACTCACTCCTAATTCGAAAAGACACTTAGGGATGTCATCTATCCTCATCATCACTTGGGAATAAAACCCAAACCAAAGATCAAGCTTAAAGAATTGACGAACTCATTATAGTTGACCCAATAGATCGACCATTATTAACCATCGTATTATAACCTTATGGGTCTACAATCAAAGGAGACACAATATGCAAGCAGCCGAACTACCTCATGACCTCCAATCCAACATACAAAGTTCAACCAAAATCATCAAGACAAGACTTTATGAAATAAGAATATAGGGGCAACCCTTAGGGATTAATTATAGCGTAGACAGGAAAAAGAATTACCCCTTAGTGAAACCGTATTACAAGAACCCTACTCAAGGATGGACTCAATAGAGAATCAAAATTTAACTCTACGAGCCCCACATCAAGGACAACACACCATATATGCAACTAATCGACCCCAACCATAACATCGATGTCTACCATAACAAACCTAATATATCACAAGGCAAGACCTAATGCCATACAAAAATAGGACAACACCTATGAACATTCACACAACAGTAGGCTCACCAATGAGATGGACACCAAAGAGAGTTTGAGAGACAGATGAAACCCACTAGCAACCAAAAGAATAATGAAATAAACAGTGGCATACCGGGCCCATCAATGCAAACACATCAAAGCCAAAAGAAGTTTCAATATACCGGTAGCAACATCGGGCACCTCATCCCCTTCTTGAGCCACTTGATCAACATAACAACATTTACCCATGTCTTAAGCATAAGGATCCAGAATTTTATGTCCCATCACATCACACCTAAAATATGAACCGATGTTCCTGCTACATGCACCACCATATTTCCTCCCATATTTTGGGCATCTAGGATAAGGCACCCCATCATCACCTCCTAGACTCTCATTGTATTTATGAGGGCAATCTATCATCTTATGGCCCTTCTCTCCACAACCATAACAAGTATTGGTACCCCTCAAGCATGGGCCATTATGGCCTTTACCACAACTTGGGCACCTAGCATAAGGCACCACACCACCACCTCTACCTTTGTGACTTTGGAACTTTCTTTCACCACGAGCCCTCTTGGACCCCTTACCTCTCCTATTGCTGATAGAAGTCTTGTGAGCACTCACTTGTTGACCAAGGTGAGTTGCTAATTTTGTCTCCACTTTGGCCAATAAACAAAGAGCATTGCAACCTCTGCATTTGTCATCTAATCATCCAAAGTAGCTTGAGTCATATCTTAAAATGTAATGATTAGGGATTAGCAATAAGCCCTAGGAGGACCTAACTCGATCGCACGACATAGAGCACGAAGAAGTGAAATATTCCATAGAATGCCTCAAAGCCTCCTATTAATAGTTGTGGCGCACTTCACAACCATGAATAAGACTTTTATCGATGTGGTGTATTGGATGCTAAGGATCTGATAACCTAGTGCTCTGACACTACCTTTGTCATGACCAAAGCCTAGGGCCTAGATATGACCCACAAATGGGAAACCCGAAGGAACCCCAAACAAGTCTCATAGCAAATCATTAGATTTCCTTGGTCGCAAAAGCAATTAAAATGATAATTAGATATAATGATAAACAAGGAAATTGAGACTAAAGGAAACATTCTTCATATCATAAGCAATGAGTGTCAAGAGACAGTCAAAGCTTATAGCATAAATACATAACTTGTCCAACAACACCTATAGTATATAGATAAGAATGGGGCCAATATAAGAAATAGGCCTAACCCATATTATAATGACAATAGGGAATATGCACATATAAGACATAGTCTAAACATAAGCTTGAGAGAAAATAGATATTGTCCTTTGACTTGAAGACTCACCATAAGATATCTTGAAAAATACGCCTAGCCACAAGGAGATTTAATAGGAGCTTCAATTCCTACATGATGATATCATGCAGGCATAGAGTATGTGTTAGTATATTTGAATATACTAAGTATGTCGGATGCAATACAACAAGCGTTAAGTGACATATCCAAAATGCATAAGCATAGGCACTGCATAACATATAGCAATATGGCATGCCTAGGAGATGCTTGCAGTAAATCATGCTTATATAAAACATAATACAAGTGTAGAGAGTGACCACTATTAGTGCAATCCAAGGCCTACCACCCACTTAGAGAGGTGCATGAGGTACGAACCCCTTCATGTAAATCATGCTTATATGGAACATAATTCAAGTGTAGGGAGTGGGCACTATTAGTGCAATCCAAGCTCTATCACCTATTTGGAGAGGTTCATGAGGTACAAACCCCTTCATGAGGTTGTGGAGGTACAAACCCCGCAATGAGTTGATGGGTTAAAACCCCTAACATGGTTAATAGAGTAGAAACCCCCCAACAAGGTTGATAGATATAAACCCTAAACATGGTTGGTGGATAGTCACACACTATGACCCGTGGTGCCAAAGTACAAACCCCTCGATAGGTTATCAAGGTACAAACCCCTTAATAGGTTGGTGGATCATTGTACCCTACCACCCATGGTGCCGGAGTACAAACCCCTCGATAGGTTATCAAGGTACGAACCCCTTGATATGGTTACCTAGTGCGCTACCTCTAAGTAGGGCATGGTCAAATTCCAACACTATAGAGATAATATCATATACATACATCACTCTCATCATCATATGCTCATCATATACCTGCCCTTCCACGCATCACCATACATCATATGCATACCTTCCTCTCATCATCTTAATATCATATACGTACATTTCATTATCATCTTATTCTCATTTCATCATCATATAACCATCATAAACATATATGCATTTCATCATCATTTTATTTCATCCTATTCTTACTTCGTCATCATATAACCATCATAGACATACATGCATTCTATCATAATTTCATCATTTCATCATCATATAGTCATTAAACACATAAGACAAGCATTGAGCCCTCAACTCTTCAATAAGCCATAATCGAACATTTTATCAAATACTTAGAGGGTGTGTAATGCTATTACAAGACCATGCAATTCAAGAGTTAAATAATGCTAGAAAATTCAATGTAAAACCTTCAATGGATACTTGGTAACACCCTCAAGCAATATATATCAAAACCCTTAATCAAATCTTACAATAGATCTTACATTAAAAGATCAAAACGTACTAAAATAATGATCATTTCACAAACTCCAACATAGTGTGCAATGAATTTCATAATAAGAAATACCCATGAGTAAATCAACTTTAGACCATGCAATTTTAAGAAAAAGGAAGCTTGGACATCATGGGTGAAAGGAACCCATGAAAGGAACCCACATACCTTAGCTCTTGGAGAGTCGTTGAAGAAGATTGGAGATGGTGATTTGAAGCTTAGTTGAATTCCTTAAGATTCGGAGAGGGTTTTGGCATTTGAATCTTGAGAGAAATATAAGCCAAAGTGTTTGAGTGAGTATTGGGGAATGTTTTTGAATGATATGATGGTCAAAAAAGGCAAAGTATAGGTGTTTTCACATGTGAGAAGGCTTAGGCCAAAAAACCAAAAGCCTTTGACCAAGATGGAAACACTAGACAAAATCACTCCAAAAAATAGTACTACCGCTTGCACCAGTATGCACAGATGCTATTAGAATTTAACACTTTGAAATTTGAAATTGTGAATTGTTAGCTCTTAAATCGAGGTTTGACCCTTTTCCTCCTAAATTTGATTGCCTGAACAAGAATATGAAGTCGAATTTTCAAAATAATGCACAAATTTTAAGATATATGGAAATTATAATTTTGGGCACTTCGAGGTACTTTTTAAGCACTTTTTGGGGTCGTTTCACCAGCATCAATATAGCATCATTGCTACAAGGTCACTGGTTGAGAAAAAAAGAAAGATCCGGGAGCTCTTATTATCCTATTCACTATTAAGGCTTATAACCTTGCACTGGTTCTCTGTGAGTTGGGTACTAGTATTAACTTTATATTACTGGTAGTTTACAAGCAGTTAGGCTTAGGAGCCCCCACATTTACTATTATATGACTACTCATGGTAGACAAGTTAGTGAAGTGGCCCATGGGGATTTTATTTGATGTGCTGGTCCGTGTGGGCATGTTTATCTATCTAGCAGACTTCATTATTCTAAACTTCCAAGTGGATTTTGAGGTCCTTATCATCCTCGAAAGACTATTTCTAGTGACTGGCAGTATATTAGTAGATGGGAGTGTGATGAGCTTACTTTTAGATTGGATACTAAGGAGGTAAAATTTAGTATGTGCACTACTATTAAGAGACCCAAAGATGTAACATTAATGTCTATCATGGACGTGGAGGATCATAGTCTTTCTAAGATTCTGATTGAAGGAAAGATGACCATAGATGCACTGGCCACGATATTAATGAACTTCCAATCGAATGGCATCACTATATATACTTTGCAGGGCAGGGGAACCAGACCCTTTGTCCCTAAGAAGTTGGACTTGGACGTAAAGAATAGACCAACTCCACCAGCCAAACATTCTATTGAGAAACCTCCTACTAGAGCTCAAGGAGTTACCACAGCATCTAAGGTATGCAATTTTAGGCACAACACACTTCTCGTGATTGTGGTTGTCAATCTTCAGGAGGACCAGGTGAAAGCATTATTGGAGGTCCTTCAAAAGTTCAAAAGGGCCATTTGTGTGACCATTGTAGATATTTAGGGATTCCTCCAGGGATATGCATGTACACACATCAAACACCAGCGTAAGATTAATCTACCCATGCAAGAGGTGGTGAAAAAGAAGATAATTACATGGCTGGATGATGGGGTGATATACCCCATCTATAACAGCAGGTGGGTTAGTCCAGTACAATGTGTTCCTACGAAAGAGGGCATGATAGTGATGGCCAATGATAAGAATGAGTTGGTCCCCTTGCGACCTATCAATGGGTGGCGAGTAAACATAGATTACCAGATGCTGAATAGATGGACTTTGAAAGATCATTTACCCATGCCTTTCATGGACCAGATGTTAGACTAGCTAGTAGGTAGAGGGTGGTACAGCTTCCTGGATGGGTACTCAAGCTACAGTCAAATATGCATAGCCTCGGAGGAAAAGACTATTTTTCCCTTGCCCATATGGGACTTTTGCTTTTAGGAGGATGCCTTTCTGGTTATGCAATGCCCCCTCCACCTTCCAGTGGTATATGATGTTGATCTTCTCTAATATAGTTGAAGATCCCCTTGAGGTATTTATGGATGAGTTCTCTTTAGTGGGTGATTCCTTTGATGATTGTCTGTTGAATCTTAGCAAGGCACTATAATGATGTGAGGAGATAAACTTGGTCCTAAACTAGAAAAAGCTCCATTTCATGGTCAAGTAAGGGGTAGGCCTTGACCATAAGTTTTCTAATAAAGGTATAGAGGTGGATAAGGCAAAGCTTGAGGTTATTGTGAAACTATCACCTCCCATATCTGTGAAGTGGGTTCAGAGTTTTCTTGGGCATGCAGGCTTTTACCACTGATTTATAAAATATTTACCTAAGATTGCATAGTAACTATGCAAAATTATTGGGGAAAGTTGCCAAGTTTTTGTTTGATGACAGTTGTCGCCATGCCTTTGAGACCTTGAAGCAAAAGTTGATCTCTACACCTGTGATAATTGCACTTGATTGGGCCACCTATTTTGAGGTTATGTATGATGTGAGATGAATATTGGTGGGTGTTATGCTGGGGCAGAAGCGCAACAGATGTTTCATCCCATCTACTACGTCGATAAGAACCTCAATAATGCTCAAAGGAATTACACAGTGACTGAGTAGGAGTTGCTAGCTGTGGTGTACGCATTTAACAGATTTAGGGCCTACATATTGGGCACAAAAAGTGATAGTGCATATAGACCATGCAATATTAAGATATCTTATGACAAAGAAAGATGCTAAGCCAAGGCTAATTACATGGGTTCTTGTACTGCAAAAGTTTGACTTTGAGGTCCAAGACCGAAAAGGGACTGAGAACCATGTAGTAGATCACTTGTCTAGGTTGGGGAATGAGTCAAGAGCTAAGATTTTTTTGAACATCGATGATTTCTTTCCCAATGAGTAGGTATTGGTAGCTTCTATTGACTTAATTCCTTGGTTAGGTAATTTTGCTAACTATTTGGTGACTGATATTATACTTGAGGGCCTTAACTTTTACAAGAGAAAAAAGTTTCTTCATGATGTGCATAGGTAGTTCTATGAAGAACCATATTTGTTCAGAACATGTACAGATGGGGTCTTTAGGCGGGTACATACCAGAAGCGAATATGATGAGCATTATAGAGGCCTACCACTCCTCTACAGTGAGGGGCCATCATGGTGGTGGCAGACAATGACGAACATCTTGCAATATGGGTGCTATTGCTCCACCATCTATAAATACACCTATGACTTAGTATAGGGTTGTGATCAATGCCAGCGGCAGGGCAACATCTCTAGGCGTCAAGACCTTCCTATAACTCCTATTCTTGAAGTGGAAATATTTGACATTTGGGGCATTCACTTCGTAGGTCATTTCAAGAGCTCCTATAGCATAGGTATATCTTAGTAGTAGTGAACTACATCTCCAAATAGGTGGAGGCAATTGCATTGCGAAATAATGAAAGCAAGAGTGTTGTCCACTTTTTGAGGTAGAACATCTTCTCCAAATTTGGGACACCCAAAATTATCATTAATGATGGGGGTTCTCACTTCTATAACAAGATCTTCTATGTTGTGATAGCTAAGTATGGAGTGTAACAACAAAAAAGAGCCACACCCTATCATCTGCATACGAGTAGGCAGGTTGAAGTTTCTAATAGAGATATCAAAGATATCTTGACCAAGTCTGTGAGTGCGACTAGAATTGATTAGGCTTAGAAAGAGGATGATGCACTGTGGGCTTGTAGAACGGCTTACAAAAACCCCATTGGTATGTCCCCATATCAATTGATATTGGGTAAAGCCTACCATCCACCTGTGGAGTTAGAGCACAAGGCACTCTAGGCTCTAAATAAGTTGAACATAAATTGAGATGAGCCTACTGACTTAAGACTTGACCAACTTAATGAGTTGGATGAGTTTCGTCACCAGGCTTATGAGAGTGCAACACTTTACAAAGATAGGATGAACTTCTAACACGACAAGCATATTACACCATGAAGTTTCAGTGTTGGTGACAAGGTTCTGCTCTACAACTCCAGGTTGAGGCTATTCCCAGGTAAGCTCAAGTCTAGGTGGTTTGGACGGTATAAGATTGCCCAAGTACTCCCACATGGTACAATAGAGTTAGAAATGAATTAGGGCATCAATTCAAAGTTAATGGACAATGGGTGAAATAATACTTGGGTGTTACAGATGAAGCCTCAGTGATTGAGATCGTGCAGCCTGATAAAGTCTTAGTAGTCACCATAGCTGCATTGTGCCACGACGTTAAACCAAGCACTTCATGGGAGGCAACCCATGCATTGTAATAATTAAAAAAATATTATTATGTCATGTATTTTCTTGTTTTTAATTTTTGTATATAGGTAAGTATAGGAGTCACTTATGGAGTGCATGTGCCTACGCATGGTGGGGGACTCGACATGAGGCCATGGTGGAAAGAGTTTGGCAAATGAGGGCACCAAGTCCATTTATCCCGAACCATATGACACTAGATAACCTATAGAGTCATCCATATGATGTGTGTGTATGCCAGGTAAACTTAAATTTGCTAAGGGTAGGTAGATAGACGGTCCACATGGACCATGAAAAGTAACACAGGCAATGAGGCTTCCTGTGTGGAGCATGCACATTGCCAGGTGTGTTTATTTTCAAAATTATTCAAGTATTAGTGAATAGGCAGTCCAAACGGACCATGACACCTGTCATGAGCTGTGAGGCTGCCTGTGAAGGTGGTGTCAGTCAATGCATGCCAGATATGTTTTTTAATTTCTTATGTATGGGTTGATGGCTGGTGTAATTGGATTGTGCCACATGACATCAGCCATAAGTCCGTCCATGAAGTGAGAGAGAGGGACGATCAACATAGTTGACCAAGGGCTTTAAAGCCCCTATTTTGTTCCCAACATGCCCCATTCTTATTTTCTCACTCTCTTTATTTCCTTATGCCCTCCATCCTCAGGCCCAACAAATTGTATCTCCTTTGTTATGAAAAGTGTATAAATCTCAAGATCTGTAGCATATATCCTTGTTTCGGTCACCATCTTACAAGAAACTCATCACCTTCCTTGTGTTCTTCATCAAGTAAGAACTCATATTCTTAATCTTTTAGTGTAGTTTTTAGTGTTCGTGTGTTAGATTTTTCTTGAAATCAAGTTTTTAATTGTCTAGAGTGTCAAATTTTATATTTTGTGTGTCGGGTTGTGCATAAGGAGGTGCAAATCACCATTGTGGAGTTCTGGTAGTGTTGACCATGGAATTTCATGATTTTAGTGGGTCTTTGTGATAAATCTTGGTGAAACCATGTCTTGCATGTTAGTATGTTGGTGGATCGGTGATTAAGTATTGTAGAATTGCATAAACTTGTGAGCATGTGTGCCTTGGGCTGAAAATTGGCGAAGGTGGGTTTTCAGGGCTCATTGCATAGACTATGTGACTCTATCTGGACTATGTAGTGTCCTGTCTTGTACCCTTAAACACTACATGACCAATTCCCCCTTCCACGTGCCCTGCCATTCTCCGTGTCACATTACACAACCCGTGTAGGGTCCTCCGACTGGGGTCCCATTGTTGCGTTCTTATGTTGTATCTCATAGTTAGATTTTAATTGAGTTTCCACATTTTCCTTAATTGTAATCTCCCTATGATAGATCGGGTTATGCCAATCTTCAGGGTTATTGCTACTTTTATGGCATAAGGGAAGTCTGAGCACCCATTAGTGCGTCAACCTTTATGTTTAGAAACTTCTAACCCTTTTTATTCACTTGTGAAATTTACAAGTACTATAGGTCCACGTGAAAGTCAACTCAAACCAAGGAGGAGCTTTGATCACGTCTCCAGGATTCCCCAACTATATCTTCTAGCCATCAAAATGGTAGTGACTCAGGTGATGACAAGTCTAGAGTGTTCGAGGTCTGATTTACTGGAAATGTGTCCCCCTACTCACTTCGCACTATAATGGCTCATGCAGTGAGCTAGACCAGGGCCCTCCAGTCTGAGGAGGGGATTCCTTCTGAGGTAGTTGAGGACAAGGAGGCTGCCTTGGAGTAGGAGGAACAAGTACAAACCTTGAAGGTTGACCAATGCCACAATGATGAATAGGCTAACGAGATTGAACTCTAGGATAGTGATGATGAGGCCATACGTTATGCGATTTCTCGGAAATCAGATCTTGAAATTGTAAGTTAGCTTATAATATTTTTGCGAGGTCGTTAGACAGTCTTAAGAACTAAGGGCATTTTCGCTCAGGGGATGACCAAGAGCTTCGAATGGTTCCAATGGCAGGTCATCATCCCTGAGGTTCGGTTCATCACAAATCAACTCGGTGGGGTCCCTAATATCAAAGACATGTTTGACTCATATCGAATGGCACAACCACCCAGATATTATGGGCCATTAATTAGCGTAGAATTTTATTGATACTATGTGGCTAGTCCGTTGGACTCAATACATGGAGGCTATTCCAAAAAGTTGAAGAAGAAGCTAGCCTTTTGATTGGCCCCATGGGAGCATGGTGTTGTACATAGTGAAAGGGTGGACATTTCTGAGACCACCACTAATAGATTTATCTTTGTCCTAGACAATTGGTCCCCATTGGATGATCTATTTCTTGATAGACACCTCAAGATCACTGATGAGGGGCAGGATTATAGAGCAAAATTCCATAAAAAGGGTTGAAGAAGCTTGAGACTCGAACCCAGGGTTCCAATTGCCAAGGCTTCTCTTACTTTTTCTGCTAATTTTTGGTGGTTGGTTGTGCATACTAGGATTTGTTCCACAGGTAATGACAATATTCTCCAACCTTCGTATGCCTCTTTGGTAGCTCATATCCCTACCACCCATTTTTTGACTGAAAGATAGCTCCCAAAGAAGTGGTCAACATTCACTGATTATGAGTGCCAATAACCCTTTTTTAAGGATGAGAAAACGCAGGCCAGGGGGTCCGATGATCTTTCCCCAGGCGGCCCCCCAACAACTCTTCCATTTGGGGGTTACACCATCGCGTCATAGTTAGGCAAGGCTTCTGAGGAAGCCGAGGGCAGTGGTGCATCACCTTTGGTGCATAAAGATATACATATATCCCATGTGAGTTTATCTATAGAGTTATGTCAGGTCAATGTCAGACATAGGCCATTGTCGATCAAATAGTCAAGAGGATGCCTCACATGGTCCAATCTCATGTACACCAAGCAGAGGAACTACTTTGGCTGAGCTTTGGAGCCAAATTAGTGTCACGCCCAAAGTCCCGTTAGGGTTGACTGGCACCTATTACCGATAAGGCCTGGGAGAATCAACCTATATCAATGCATTTTATATATATATTATAAGGGATTCCTATGTTCAATATGCCTTTAAGAAATAAACAGTGATAACAAGCCAAAAGGAGATGCATATGGCTAGGCTATTGGGGCCACGATGTTTAAAGTATGAGACATGACAACACTTTAATTTACATAGTCTACAAAGACTCTAGATAAGAAAAAGTATCTGATAAGGGTCGGGACAGGCCCCACCTCAACTAATTATACAATACAAAAATATAAGCTCTAAACACAAAAAGCTCCAAAGCAACCTGGAGCTTGGTAACAATAGCTGGATATCCTGTATTCCTGCTAGGGAGATCTATTAGCACCTATACCTGCAGAATGAAATGTAGGTCCTATGTAAGGGCATTAGTATGACATAATGTATTAAATATATAAGTCAGGAAATACTGTATACGAAGTAACAACTCAAATGAAACTATAGACTGGTGTAGGATAAGAGACCACCTTTAGTTGTACTGTGGAATCATGTACTTGATGTTTTTTTTATTACTTTACCTTTATTGTATAATCTGTGCACAGAATGTAATGAAAATGACCAACTGGTCAGTGGTAAATTTATATTGGGATCAGCCCTGAGTAGGTTTTTTGTTTAACCCCTTGGGCTACCCCCCGTTATAAGATCGACCCTGGCTAGGTGATTCTTCCACCCTTAGTGTTACCATCCATCCATAAGCAATATACATTACTTTATCTTTCAATTACCTTTGAGATGATTCTTTTGGTGGTCATAATATTGGAGCTATAGGACTGTAGATACAACATGTGACATGTACATAATCACAAAAGACAACACCACAATGAAAGGAGTAAGTTACACAAATAATGAAATGCATTGGAGATAGAACAACACGTGAACTTTATTTAGCAGAACGAATTTGTGTATCTTGGTATCCAAGTATTTATGAAAGTTTAAAACTGACTATGTATAGGAGCATATTAACATGTGAAAGAGTCGAGACATGGTTAATAGTTGTGTCAGAGTTGGTAAGTGCCTTTATTTGCCAAGGAGGGATCTATATTTCATACCAAATAATATGAAATCAAGTAGCTTTACATACCTCGCTCTACGACTTCGCTATTACCTCAAGTTAACCTCCCCTTCCTCCACATATTTATCTACAATATAGTAGGTGATAAAACTAGCATTAGCAGCCAATTGATACATCTCAGCAGCCCAATCTCACAAAAAAATAATACATAGGCAGCAACAGCATAATTATAAACCCGAGTGTATTCTTTTAACCTTTCCGTTGCTAATCATATTTTGTAATACACATTCTTATATAAATATCATGTGTAGACTATTTTAGTGCCATAATAGTCTTACAACAACCCACAAAGCATAAGACATAACAATTCTACACAACATATAAATAGGAAGCATAATGTTACATCCCTTCGCTATATTTCGACATCGATAATCTCGAACCTATTTTAACTTTACCCAACATATCCTTAGCATATCTATACATAAATAATAGACTTAAAATAGTCTTATAATAGTACCAAATAGTTATGAAGCACGTGAGGCAATAGTCTTTCATCCATCTACGCACAAGTTCGTACTAAGAATGCAATTGTGATATCCTATAAGAACTCACTTTAGGGACTTTAAAAGTGGTGCAGCAACTTAGTTACATCACTAAAAAAATATAACTTGTTAACGAATGATTCTTACTTCATAATTCAGCCAACCAAGCAGAGAAATTCCTCTTAAATAACAAGAAATGTTCATAACAATCTTTAGGACACATGTTGTCCAAATTTCTCACCATACACCTCACCAATATAGTCTCTTGTTTTAAATAGTGAAACCGTACTAAAAACATAACTGTAATCACTTACCTTTACCTTCAAGGTTGAGAGCCTCCTTAAGAACACCTAAAAGCTTCCTTTGGCTACTTTGCAAAGTCAAGAAAGAAGAACAATGAAGTTTTGTGAAAGCTAAAATTCTCCAAGTCTAAGAATGAATTAAATTGTTGCTTCTAACCCCTTCTTAAAGGACTAAATTGGGAAACTTTCTTTTACCTTTTCAGACTTATTTTATCAAGTAATTAAATTTGCCCCTTTCACTTGGGCCTTAAGGAGCTCCAAATTGATGGGCCTTTGCTACCCATTTTTTCCTCTTTTCTCTTATTTAGTTGGGCCTAACTTACTAAAGAAATTGTGATGTCTTTGGGCTCTTTCAATATCCTTCTTGGGCTGAAAATATTGTCCATTTGTGATGTTGAAACATGGGCTAAAATTACATCCTTAACACGAAATTTATTCATAATTAGACTTGGACAAATTCGAAGTTGGGCCTCATCTCCATTCAGCTAGAAAATTTAAGCTTTGCAATTAGGTGACTCACCTGCTAGCTTCCTAAGTCCTACAAGCACCTCAATTTTCTCACTTTGTTTAGGGTCGTGATCTCCTTAATTCGACTTAAAACTTATTTACACCTGACCTTCTTCAACGTTAGACATACATATCACCTCTAGAGTCTTGGATGGCCCTTTTCAGTGCACCATTCATTACATTAGTTTTAGATAAGTCATGAGGTGCTCCATCCGCCCCATTTGCCATATCTTTGCCACCCATCAATGAGACTAAGAGGAAGGACAAGGGCAAGAGGTACAGTCAATGTAGTATCCCTCCGCCTAATCTGAAATTAATAGTAGAGAAGAAGCTGCTCAAGGCTATAAGAGCCTAGCACCGAGCAGCCGCTGAACAAGAGGAAAGGGAGCGGCTTGCACGAGTGGCAAATATAGAAGCCTTCGGCAGCACATTTGGATCGATAGCATATTTTGATGATACGGACCTTACTAGATGGTCCATTCCTGATGGTATGACCAATGCCTGGGGCGTCCCAGCTATGTTCTACTCCCTATTTTTACTTTACCTTTGCCTATGGTGCAATGAGGGCACTGTACCATCTTATTGGAGGGGTCGGGCATCCTTGTACTTGAGAGTTTTTCTTGCTATTTTTCTTTTCTCTCAAGTATACAGTCTAGTAGAACTGTCATGTTTAGGTTGTGATGTTTGTGTACTTGCCTGGCTAGTCCCACTAAAACAACTGAATGACTAGATTAGCATACGCTCTTAGGCCATTTTTGTTGACAAGTCACTTAGCCGAAATTTGACCAACCAAATGAAATTGTCCCCTTTGAACCAAAAGTTGAGCCTGAATAGACCTTTTCTTTGTAATCATTCAACTCACCTTCTCTATTTATATGAAAATCTTTACTTTGGCCCTAGTCGATCCAAAGACATTGTGAACCTCAGCCTAGGTGAAAAGTCTAAGTTCAGGGTGGCTTGTGAACCTCAACCTAGGCCAAAAGCCTCAATTGAGGGTGGCTATTATAGGAAAAGCAGAAAAATAAGTGTGGAAAGGAGCCTAGTGATAAGAAGAGAAGACAAGTTTGGGGTGTGATTGTGAGCAAAACAAAATAGTCAAAAAAATGAAGAAAAAAGAATAAGTGAAAAGGGAAATCACTCCCAATGGCAAAGAAAATTGGAAAAATAGGGGCAATAAGAGTTATAGGCCAAAACCAAATGACTAAACCAAAGTAGTGTCTTGGAGGGGCCAATTAGTCATTTTGATCCTAAATATACCTCACCCTAGCTTGAGCTTATGTTACAAGCCACAAAAGTCCTAATACGGTCCTAAAAATGTCGTTCAAGAGTAAAGGTGGGGAAAACAAGGGCAACCATACAGTCTATACTTGTGTGTCTATTAAAAATTACTTGTGAGAGTGAGCATGTACATTCCAATCTCTATTTTACATTGATATATTGTCTGTGAGACTTCTTTGTAGTTAGGGCAATATCCTTGCATTGATTGGTTTCTAATACAACTAGTTCTTCTTTGTTCTCGATCTTATATGGGCGAACCGTATATGGTATGATGTTTACTTTGATTTGAGTGGGTCTGTTTAGGGTGTAAGCACATTTAAGCATATGCTTTGGGCATACGTGTTGAAAATGAGAGGTTACCCATAGTCCTGATTGAGCACTTATATTTATGCTTTATTTTATTAAGTAGTCATTGCTTGTGGACAAGCAATCATTCTAAGTTGAAGGTGTTGATGAGTCATAGAAATATGACTCTTGTAATGCTTTAAACGCAGGATTTTTGCATATTCTCAAGTAAATTTATTTGTTTGATGTGTGTTTTTTGTTATTTATCGAGAAAATGGTTTAAGTCATGGAGTAATGGGTGAAGTGCAAGAAATTTAATGAAAGTGAGCACAAGTGTTGGCATATGGAGGCCTATACAGCTCGTGTAGCATCACATTGACGGTGCGAGGGCACGTGGACTTGGGTTGCGCATTCGAAGCAAAAAACAGAGTTAAATGGAGGAACACAAGCACTTTCATGACTCATGTGACATGATATAGACCATAAGTCTCATCGTGCCTCACACTTAGCTTTCCAAGGCATGGCTAGAATGATTACGAATGAAAGTGATTAAGGTACATCCCACGGTGCCTTACAAAGGTTGTGTGAATTAGCACAAGCCGTGTCCTGTCCTGTTAAGTTGACATGAATTTGAAGTGGTACCATCAAAAAGTAAAGAAATTTCAAAAGGAAGAGTCCACAAGACCCTCTCACGGGCCATGGGACACACCACAGACCGTGAGGAGAGTTGTGGCACTAAAGGAAAAGTTGACAGTGCATAAAATGGTTAATTCAAGGATTGTGTCAAGACCCGAAATTCAGGCGCGATGGCACTCGTCTTTTCCCACCAAGAAAAGTTAGCCTACAAACCAACCACAACATTAAAAATGATGAATTATAATCAAAATGAACATTCAATTTAATGAAATCCCAAAAATCTGGTTGTCACGTGCATTAGCTTCTAATGTATTACAAGAGATTTGAAAAGAAACTCAAGTCTCACATGATGTTGTCTCTAGAGCAGAACAAAATCATAAATAGGAGTGGGGAGTCAGCTAGTATGGCAACATCTACCTCTCGCAATCTCCACAGAGAGCCTCAAACAAGTACCAGTAGAAAGGATATCACGATGATCTGGGCTCGTAACCCACAAAAATGTTGTAGCAAGAGGTGTGAGTACCAAATACACGGTACTCCGCAAGTGAACTAATAAACACAGGGTTAAGTAGTATAGAATACCTGCACCCTTCAACACTCCCACCAAGTCCTCACCACTACAACCTAAACTATAACCTTCACAATTACACCCCCCGCAATTTCTATGATCAAAGCCTAAAATAGTATAATTCTCATCTATCCCATTTTCAAGTCATAAGGAAAAAATTCTACAGTTTATCAAGTTCTCGCTAATTCCTCAAGTGTCATCAAATCAATACCAAAAGTACTCATATAAGGACATAAACAAGTCAATGTTATAATGAATAACCAATCTCAATAGCACTCTATATAATCATAACAACCAGAGCATTATGGGGGAAAAATGTTGTGAGATGTAAATAATGCTATGCAATGCAATGCAATGTCAAGCAAAATGATACATGCCTCTCCTACTATACACATCCGCTGATAATAAACATGCCTCAGTCAGAACCTATGGGGGACACACATGGACCATGTATCCGCCGAAACCATTTCCCTTCGGCAAATTTTCATTTCGTATCTAGCTGGAACCATTTCCCTTCGGTTTTTCATTTCTTTTCTTTTTCACTAGCCGGAACCATTTCCCTTCGGCTTTTCATTTCTTTTCTCGGATCATCAATCAAACACATAGTAAATACAGATTAATCATGTTCAGGAAAATAAAATATGCGAGATGCTCATACAAATTCATATATTTCAAAATCAAGAATTGATAGCTCAATGTCATACATGTTGCAATATCCTCAATCTCAATTCCATCACAACCCTAGCCACATTTACATCCTAAATAAGTATCACTTCAACATCAACAATAATTAATTATTAACTCACA
>JAOTQJ010076566.1:0-12839 GCA_025642045.1 Solanum sejunctum | reverse complement strand
AGTTTCTTCAACTTTCTAGTAGAGTAAGGATCTAAGTTATCTTTAATGTCTAGGAATGTTACCTCTCCATCATCATCTTCATCATCATCTTCTTAATCATTAGACTGAGCCATGAAGGCAAAGAGGCCATTATAGACTTCATCATCATCTTTCACTGCAAGCATAAATAAATCTACAGGTTTTCTTTCTCTTCATATCCACTAGAAGAATTTCCCCAGAATTTTAGTACCTTTATCATTATATTGTCAGCCGTTGCGTTCTTTTCATATTTTTCAGGTACTTGTTCCGTATTTATATCCTTCCCAACTCTCTTCCCTTCTTTGCAGTCACCCTTTCCATGAGGACACTCTTTGATGAAATGTCTAGGTTTTTCACAATCATGACATAAGTCAGCACCACCATATACCCTTCTTGCATTTCCCTATTTTGTCAATCGATGACTCTTTCTATCAAACTTCCTGAAGCTCTTGGTAAGATAAGTCATATCTAAACAATCAATCTCTTCATCACTTTGAATAGTCTTTAGTGTTAGTGATTTGTCTTTCTTTCCTTCTCTTTTAGTTGTATCCTATTTTCTATTTAGCTCATGTGTACTGAGTATACTGATGAGAACATCTATCCTCAAGTTATTTAGGTCATTAGACTCAGTAATAGCATCCACCTTAATTTACCAAGACTTAGGAAGAACTCTCATAATCTTACGAACCTGTTTGCTTTGTCTAATGGGCTCTCCAAGGCATTTGAGCTCATTGGTTATTGCTGAGAACTTGGTCTCCATTTCTTGTATGTTTTCTCCTTCGCATATGATTAAATCCTTATACTATGACGTCAGCATATCCACCTTGGATTCTATCACCTGTTCAGTTCCTTCATGATTATTTTTTAGGCAATCCCAGATCTCTTTAGCAGGCTCATATGCTAAGATCCCTTTGTACTCATTAGTTTATATTCCGCACACAACTAGCTTTTTGACTTTGGATTTTTCTTTATTTTCTTCTGTCAGCTTCAGAGTATTGTTGTCTGGTTTTTGGAATGACTTTAGTTGTATCTTCTTCTTTCACCTCAATCGTAGGAACATAAGGGTCGTCTAGAACAATATCCCAGAGTTCACTATCCTCAGCCATCAAGAAATCATGTATCCTACCTTTCCACTACCCATATTACTTGCCATTGAACCTTGGTTTCCTAGTAGATGATTGTACTTCCTCCAAGTTGAGTGGAGCAGCCATTTTTCGCAAAAAATCTCAAGGTGTAAACCTGATAGAGAACCTTGCTCTAATACCACTTGATGAGTTAGCGTGCTCCTAGCCTGATAGCTTATCAGGTACCTTAATGTATAACAACTAAAACTCAGAAGAGAAATAATAACTAAAGTTAAAGACACAATAATTTTTATGTGAAAAAACTCCTTACTCAAAGGAGGAATAACCATGGCATGTCACCATAGGATTTACCAATCAAATTCACTAAAGAGAAAAGTAAAGAAATATAACTCACATGTTATTTCTCTACTTGCCCTTACCACACCAATAGCTTGCATAATTGGCACAAGAAATGAGCACCCACAAAGCCTGTTTTAATCCAACCTACACCACTGTGTAGTTAGACTAAAAATACAGCTTGCCCTTTAGACTACAACATTGTGTAGAAGGTGTCCTCCACACTTGAATCAACTAATACAGAGACTGATCACTTACCTTTATAGTTTAGGAGTCATCTTACACTTTTGAGCACAATACAACACAGGTAAACAAAAGAACTATAGACCTAGTCTATTAGGTCCCACGTATGGGTTTATTGTATATTCTTGCATAAAAAGTCAAGGAGAAGCTTTTCAACTTAATACTACACTCAATGAAAAATATGCTTGAAAAACTTGTGCTAAAAACTTGGACTTCTGTCTTTTATGCTGCTGTGGAAATATCTTATGAACCACTGGTCCTTTAGTACAAATCTGAAAGACTTTTCACCAACCACAACAGCTTTATAGGTTGTCTTCCACAAATTTCTTCAGCATAAAAGCCTGATGATCTACCTGGTCCTTGACTTAGTTCATCAAAACTTAGACTAATTTATATGCCTAACAATTTCCCCCTTTTTGAAGATAACAAATTATGGCAACTATGTGATTTGTGTTCCCCCTTAATACAAGCCCCCTCAGTATTCCCGCTAAATGTATGATCGCATCTTCCCCCTATTGGCATCATTAAAACTAAAATAGTAAACTGAGATAGAATCACAATCAAGAAATACTAGGCATTTGATTAAGCATAGGTGAAGCATAATTAAAATAATAACATAGAAAAAAGAGAAAAGAGAGAAAGCTTGAGGAAGCATAGTAGACTGGTTCAACAAACTAAGAGATGTTGGGTATTCGGAGACTTCTCTATGAGAGATAAAATACCCAAGCCTTTATCTATCTTAGAGTGCATGACAGAAAAAATAGGAGGCTGATATCCTATTATACTCTAGTAGTAAGTTAGATGAGTGGGGTGGCTGATTATGTTTACGGAGGTTGGCTTAGGGTATTTGATATATCATATCTCATTTAGTTGATATCTTATATTATGCTATGAGTATCAGGTTAATAAATGATGCATATTAATACTTGTTAGTTGTACTAATACTACTCTTGCTATGTCGTTTGGTATATTCTGGTTGCAGGGTCAGTGAGTTTTCATAGATGAGCATAAATATGATCTCCAGCATATTCTATTCTTCTTTTCTCATGGTGAGAGTTGTGCCATTATTGTGTTTATTCATTGTACTCTTAGTAGCTCCTCTATCTATTCAGAATAGATTCTATGGGTGCATTAGACATCTTTTTCAAAGTATTCTTGTAAGAACCCAGACTTTGTACAACCTCCATGGAGCATGAAAATTTGATTCCAGAAAAGGTTTTTCCTAGGGTGACACTCTATGGGAGCCCTTACGGTCAGTGTGAGGTCACACAATCCATGTGGAACCTCCATGGAGTGGCCCTTGGCCTTTGGAGGATGTTTAACCCTTAAACGTAGTGTTTTGAACTAAGGCACACCTCAGTTGGACCCCTCAAGGTCAGTGTGACACTTCACGTACAGTATGGTGGGCCGTACAGTGGCCTTAGCTTGAGATACCATAATTTTTAAACCAAGTATCATCACACGGCTAAGTACACTGCTCGTGTGAGGTGTCATAGTCCATGTGGCCACTCGTAACACTTTTGGAGTGAAATATTTCTAAGTATGGAGTCAGCATCTCATAACTTGATCATGAAAATTTTCTAAGGAGAGGGGTACAGGCAGTGTCAAGGCTCGTGTGGCCTCCCATAAAGGTGACTTCGTTGAAAAATTCTAAGATGGGATATTCAAGCTCAAGCTAAATTCACTTTCAATCCCTCAATTCAAGCTTATTTATGTTGCTTAAGGTCATCATGGGCCTCCTTCATCAAGCCAAGTTCAAAGGAGTTCCATTGGCTAAAATTTTCATAAATACCGATAGAAGGGTCAACTTTAAGTAGTTATATCTCTTAGCACAAAATGAATTGGTGGACCATAACTAATCAAATTAAATCTCTTTGAATTAGCTTTCCAACGCATCTAGTTTCATCTTATTTTGTGTTCGAAGCAAGAAGTTATGCCTTTTTTGTAGAATCTATCTAGGCTAGATGAGTTGCCTTCACGGACCGTAAAGCTAGCAATGAGAAGTTCCGTGTAAAATTTAAAGGGGCATTTTATTTAGGTGTTTTTGATATTTTGATCCATCTCGAAGGCTTTTTAAGAACTTTAACCCCCCTCCCTTTACAATCCTAAATCTCTCCTACACTAATTCTAACCCCTCATTCAAGACTAACCCTTAGCCTCTGAAAACAAACTCTCTCAACCCTCCCTCTAAGAACTCTTGTGGATTGGGAACTTGGATATCAAGGAAAGCTCATTTCTTCTCCAAATTTTTGTTGAAACTCCTTCATTTGTCAAGGTATGTGGGTTTTGATCCTTGATTCCTTCCAACCAAGGAGACTCAAATCTTTGCAAGCAAATTTTATTAATCTAAGCTTACTTTAAATTTGGGGTTTTGTCATTATGATTTATTAAATTCAAGTAATATATGGTTTGTATACATTTTATGATTTTAGGTTACTTTAACCCCTATTATGATGATTTACATTGAAGTTATGAAGTTATGAACATGTATATCCCTTTAAAGCTTGTTTTATGCATGGGTGATTCATATTATGATTTTAAATGTGGATTTAATTATGTTTTCACTTGAATCCTATATTATATTGTTGATTTTAGATAGAATCTCAATTACCCATACTATTCTCACGTCATACATGACATATGCATTCGTTAACATTGGATTTTATAAAAATTATGAAGTGGGTTAAACCCAATTATGTCTCATGATATGATTTTGATAAGATGTTGATTATGACAAGAATGTGATCGTATACATGTCTATGATTATAACTCTTGGAGTATTTTGGGTACTTGCACCATCTTGTTTATGTAAATGGGCTATTCCTATACATGAGTATCATGATTATGAACTATGATTTGACATTTTAGCCTAAGTACGGATTATTGTGAATGGTGTTTGGCTTTTAAGCCAAAGAATGCATTCAAATGATTTGTTAAGACTTGCATATCTTTTCTTTAAAGTATGTGTGTGTGTATGTCTATATATATATATATATATATATATATATATATTTGTGGGATGACGACTTAGTTCTTATGAATTGGGGTCGTTAGGGCTATTCCTAAGGGCCCTCTCCTTTTCCTTGAACAATGTGCCTAACATAGGTTATGTGAAATCCTATCCGAAATGGGGATGCCCATAAGGAAAGTTAACTCCAAATTGGGGATGTCTGTAAGGAGAAAAAAATAATGTGATATGATATACTATAAGTGAAAATCCTATTCGAAATGGGGATGCCTGTAAGAAAGGTTGCTTCATGGAAATGGGGATGCCCGTAAGGTGAAGTATGATTTATCTTTGGCAAGTAGACCACCTCTTTACTGGTGAGGGGATTTCATTGAGAATCTAAGTAATATCTCCCTTGGCCTTACTTATGTCGGTAGAGGTCACATCCCCACTATATATGAGCATTATTACATTTCTTGCATCATGAGTTTTATGGCGTATCATTATACTACTGTTCTTTTGATATATATTTCTTTCTATATTATGTGCCCTTGTCATCTAACATTGAATGCAGGTTTGGTAAGTCATATGCATTGTACCCCACATACTTAGTACATTCAAAGATACTAATGCATACTTTTGCCTACATGATCTAACCATGTAGGGATTGAAGATTACCTCCATCCATCGTTTGATGGCTAGATAGGATTTGAGACATTTGTTGTGGTGAATCCTATCTTCCAAGGACAAGCGACTACTCCTCTACCTATGAAGTCTTGTTTATGTTATTTACTTTGAAGGTCAGCCAGGGGTATGTCTTTGCCCCCGTCCCATCTTATGTCTAGATGCATTGTTGGACATCTTGTAGACTCTTATCGAATCTATATGTTATGTGTTATACATGGATCTTATGGCTATATTTATCTACTAGATATGAATTCTATGGATTGTTTATGAGAATTATGATAAGTATGTATGCTTTGATGTGGAAATGTGGAGCATCCTAAGTCCTGAATTGCCCCTATAGAGTGAGTCATACTTACCCTCCCCTTAGTTCTTATGTGTTATATGCTATGTAAATCTATGTTAATCTCTCATCCCTATGACATTCCCATAGCGTGAGTCCTATTTTTCCGTCCCTTAGAACTATGTGTTTACTATTTGTATATGTATCCAAACCAATGATATAAATATGAATACTTTGAGGCTTATTTAGGGACTTTTGGGTTTCCATTCGTCATGTCACTCTTAGACCCTAGGTCCGACTCATGACTGAGATGGTATCAGAGCACTAGGTTTATAAATGGTTCTCAAAGTCCAACATGTCACATTAAGTAGAGTCTTATACATGGGTGTTATGTTTGCCACATCTATGGGTAGGAGGTTACTAGGCGTTTTAGGAAATATTTCTCTTGAGATTTCCTATCTTCATCCCTTCCTATTGAATAAGGAGAGTTACTTTGGGCTCGTCATGCAATTCAGGCAAGGAAGATGTTTTAGCTGATCTTATAGATAAGATCAAAAGGGAGTTAGTGAAGGATCTGTATTGACTGACAAGCTTGCTCCTTTGTATATTCGAAGTCTTCTTGGGTTGGCTGGCTATTATAGGAGGTCTTTTGAAAGGTTCTCATCTATTGCATCTATATTGACCATGTTGACTCAAAAGAAGCCCAAGTTTGTATGGACTTAATGAGTGTGAGAAGGGTTTTGAGACTTTGGGAGATCGACTTACATTGATTCCTATTTTGACCTTACCAGATGGCTTAGATAGTTGGTGACATATTGTGATGCTTCTCGGATTGGGTTGGGTCGTATACTTATGCAACATGGTAAGGTGGTAGCTTATGCATCAAGGCAATTGAAGATACATGAGCATAATTACTCGACTCAAATCTTGAGTTAGCGGCGGTGGTGCTTTTTGAAGGCACTATTTGTATAGGGTGCATGTTGATGTTTTCACTAGCCACAAGAGTTCGCAATATGTGTTCACTCAAAGGGACCCTAACTTGATGCAAAGGAGATGGTTGAAACTCCTTAAGGACTATAATATGAGTGTGCAATATCATCCCGGCAAGACAAATGCTATAAGTGATGCTCTTAGTAGGCTATCTAGGGAAGGTGTGGTGCATGTTGATGAGGGAAAGAAAGAGTTGGCAAAAGATGTTTACTATTTGTCCAGATTGGATGTTAGGTTTGCCGACTCTAATGATGGAGGTATTCATGTTTAGAATAGGGCCGAATCTTTTGTGGTTATTAGTATTAAGGCTAAGTAAGACTTAGACCCATCATTAGTTGTGTTGAAGAGGTTGAATGACAATAAGATAGAGGTTTTCTCCTAAGGGGGAGATCGTGTAATTCGGTACCAAGATCAATCGTATGTTTTGAACATTGATGGTCTTAAGGAGATGATCATAAGTAATGCATATAACTCTCTTTATTCTATTCACCTGAGATCTACTAAAAGGTACTAAGGTCTGAGAAAAGTGTATTGGTCGCATGGTATGAGGAAGTATATAGGCAAGTTTGTACTAAATGCCCTAATTGTCAACAACGAAAGTAGATCCCCAAATACCTGGTGGTTTGACTTAAGATATTAAAATATCTACTTGGAGGTGGGACAAGATGAACATGGATTTTGTGGTTGTTTGGCCTCAGACCCCAAAAGTAATTTGATTCAATTTGGGTTATTATTGACTGGATGACTAAGTCGACTTACTTCTTATAGGTTAAGACTACTCTCAGTGTTGAAGACAATGTTAAGTTATGTAATTTGGAGTTTGTTAGATTGGATGGTGTGCCTAATTTTATTATGTTGGATTATGGTGTCCAACTTACTTCTCACTTTTAGAAATCATCTTAAAAGGGGCTTGGCCTTAAGGTGAAGTTGAAGTACATATCGTTTTTCATTCTCAATCCATTGGGCAAGCCGAAAGGAAAATTCAAACATTGGAGGATATATTGAGGTCTTGTGTGTTAGAATTCAAGATTAATTGGGGTGATCATTTATCACTTATTGAGTTTTCTTACAACAATAGCTTTCATGCTAACATTGGTATGGTACCATTTGGGGCATTATATGATAGAAGGTGTACGTCTTTGGTGGGGTGGTTTAAGTTAGATGAGATGACTTCTATAGGCCCAAATTTAGTGTTAGAGGTTATGGAAAGAGTGAAATTGGTTAGGGAAAAGTTGAAGATGGATCATGAGTTTTGTATTGGTTAGGGAAAAGTCTTATTTGGATGTTGGAAAGAGGGATCATGAGTTTTGTATTGGTGATTGGGTGTATGTGAAGGTGTCACCTATGAAGGGTGTGATGTGTTTTAGGAAGATGGTCAAGCTAGGTCCTCGGTATGTAGGTCCTCATGAAATTTTGAACGGATTAAGAATGTGGCTTATAGGTTGGATTTGCCTTCAGAGTTGAGTTCTATTCACCCAGTTTTCCATTTGTCTATGTTGAGGAAGTTGGTTGGTGATCATTGTATTATTATGCCTTTGGAAGGTGTTGAGGCTTAAGAGAGCTTGTCATATGAGGAAGTTCCAATTGAGATCTTGGATGTACAAGTGAAAAGGCTTCGCAATAAGGATCAACATCTTAAAAGTGCTACGTGGGAAGTGTAATCAAGTAGGACGCAGCGATACCTCTATCCTTTCCAAACTACTCAAATCTATGGTATTAGGTTTTTCCTATTCCCAATGGTCCTACTTCTTTCACTCTTGAGTTTCATGACACGACATGCATACATGAAAATGACTTTTAAGATGTTTTGAATAATTTAAATATGTTTTGATATGAGTTTCAAGGACTTTATGATTTTCAAATGATGAACCATGCATTGTACCTTGTGTTCGGACATTTCATGCTCTATGTCAAGCCTTTCAAGCCTTATTCTAGCACATGTAGGGATAATGTTCCAAAGGGGAGATGATTTAAGTACATGAACTTTGGACAACCTCAATGGAGCATGAAAATTTAATTTTGAAAAAGTTTTAGACCAAGGTGATGCTCCATAGAGACCCTCACGGTACGTGTGAGGTCACATAACTCATATGGAGTCTCCATGGAGTAGCCCTTGGCCTTTGGAGGATGTTTGGCCCTTAAACGTGGTGTTTTAAACCAAGGCATAATTTGGACCCCTCACGGTCCATGTGACACTTCACGGATCATGTGTTGTGTCGTGCTGTGGCCTTGCCTTGAAATCCTATAGTTTTAGGACTAAGTATGGTCACACGGCTAAGTACACGGCTCGTGTGGGATGTCATGGCCCGTGTGGCCACCCATAAGTCTTCTAGAGTAAAATTTTGCTAAGTATGGAATCATCATCTCGTAACTTGATAGTGAAAATTTTCTAAGAAGAAGGGTATGTGCAGTGTCACGACCCATGTGACAATACACGACCCGTGTAGCCTCCTGTGAAGGTGAATTTGTTGAAAATTTCTATGTATGGTATCTTCAATCTCAAGATAAGTTCACTTTCAAGCCCTCAACCCAAACGTATTTATATGATTTAAGGTTATCATGGGCCTCCTTCATCAAGCCAAGTTCAAAGAAATTTCATTGGGTAAGTTTTTCACAAGTGCAAATACAAGAGCCAAATTTAAATGGTCATATATCGTAGCACAAAATAAACTGAGTGGCCTACGATCTATCAAATTGAAGCTCTTTAAACTAACTTTCTAACATATCTGGTTTCACCATATTCTTAGTTTAGAGCAAGAAGTTGTGCCCCTTTTCATAGAATCTGTCTGGACAAGACGAGGTGCCTTCACGGACCGTGAAGAGCTTCAAGACCTGGGAAGCAAGCCTTGAGAAGTGCAGGTTAAAACTTAAAGCAGCATTTTATTTAGGTCTTTTTGCTATTTTGGCTCATCATAAGGCTTTTTAAGTCATTTAAACCTCCCTTTACATTCTTAAACCTCTCCTACACTAATTCTAACTCCCCATTCAAGACTAACCCTTAGTTTCTAGAATCAAACTCTCTCAAGCTTCCCTCTAAGAACTATTGTAGATTAGGATCTTGAAAATCAAGGAAAGGTCATTTATTATCCAATTTATCTTGAAACTCCTTCATTTGTCATGGTATGTGGATTTTGATCCTTGGTTCCTTCCAACCAAGGAGACCCAAATCTTTTCAAGCAAATTTCATGAATTTAAGCTTACTTTAAATTTGCAATTTTGTCATTATGATTTGTTAAATTCAAGTAATGTATGGATTGTATACATTTGATGATTCTAAGTTAATTTAAGCCCTATTATGATGATTTACATTGAAATTATGAAATTATGAACATGCATGTCCCTTTAAAGCTTGTATTGTGCATGGGTGATTTATATTATGATTTTAAATGTGGGTTTAATTATATTTCCACTTGAATCTCATATTATATTGTTGGTTTTAGATGGGACATCAATTACTCATGCTATTCTCATATCACACATGGCATATGTATTCATGAACATTAGATTTTAAGAAACTTATGAAGTGGGTGAAACCCAATAATATTTTATGATATAATTTTGATAGAATATTGATTATGATAAGAATATGATCACATACATGTCTATGATTATAGCTCTTTGAGCATTTTGGGTGCTTGCACTATCTTGTTTATGTAAATGGGCTATTCCTATGCATGAGTATCATGATTATGAACTATGATTTGACATTTGAGCCTAAGTACGGATTATTATGAATGGTATTTGGCATTTAAGCCTAAGAACGCATTGAAATGATTTGTTAAGACTTGCATCTCTATTTTTTTTTTTGAAAGCATGTATATGTGTGTGTGTGTGTGTATATATATATATATATACACCAATAGATTGGAGGCATTATGGTTATCCCCAAGGGTCCTCTCCCTTTACTTGAACTATGTGCCTAACATAGGTTATGTGAAATCCTATCCTAATGGGATGCTCGTAAGGAAGGTTGACTCCGAAATGGGGATTCCCGTAAGGAGAAAAAATATTATAATATGATATGATATATGTGAAAATCCTATCCAAAATTGGGATGCCCATAAGGTGAAGTATGGTTTACCTTTGGTAAGTAGATCACCTTTTTACCGGAGAGGAGATTTCATCAAGATTCCAAGTAATAGCTCGCTAGGTCTTACTTATGTAGGTTGAGATCATATCCCCACTATATATGAGCTTTATTACATTTCATGCATCACGAGTTTCATGGCATATCGTTATACTACTCTTCTTTGGATATATGCTTCTTTCTATATTATGTGCACTTGTCTTCTAACATTGAATACAAGTTTGGTAAGTCATATGCATTGCATCTCGCATACATAGTACATTCAAGCATACTAATACATACTTTTGCCTACATGATCTAACCATGTAGGGACCGGAGATTGCCTTCATCCATCGTTTGACGATTAGATCGGATTTGAAATTTTTGTTGTGGTGAGTCTTATCTTCTAGGGACAAGCCATCATTCCTCTACCTATAAAGTCTTGTTTATATTATTTACTTTCAGGGTGAGCTCGGGACATGTCTTGGACCCCGTCTCATCTTATGTCTTGAGGTATTGTTGGACATCTTGTAGACTCTTGTCGAATTTGTATGCTATGTATTATATTTGAAACTTGTGGCTATGGTTATCTACTGGATATGATTTTTATGGATTGATTATGAGTATTATGATAAGTATGTATGCTTTGATGTGGAATGTGGAAGATCCTAAGTCCCGAATTGCCACTATAGAGTGAGTCATACTTACTCGCCCCTTAGTTCTTATATGTTATGTACTATATGTGAATCCATGTTAATCCTTCATCCCTGTGACATCTCATATCGTGAGTCCTACTTTTTTGTCCCTTAGAACTATATGTTTACTATTTGTATACACTTCTGAATCGATGATGTGAATATGGATACTTTGAGGCATGTTTATGGACACTCAGGTTCCCATTCACCATGTCACTCCTAGACCTTTGGTCCAGATTGTGACAATTAAATTGAAACTTTTAACTCTATATTTGGTAACTATATGTTCATTTTAGTATTACCTTTTGTTCTTTTCATTTTTCGCATGATGTAATTGGTTGAAAATTAAAAATTTTCTTATTTAGGTGTTAGAATAGATGTCCGCATAATTTGTTGGATGGAGTCATGACAATATGCTTGTGAATGGATGAAAGGTCATCACATATGCCTATGAATTCCTTAAGATATTTACCAAGACTCTTGGCTCCTAAGTAGCACACATTTCTTCTACTAGCAAACGTTCTCAACATTCTTACTAATTATATTAGTGGTGGATGAGATGCTTATTTCTAGAATGTCATTTTTGATTAGACAAGACATCTTTATCACCTAAATCAGTTGGAGTTTGTGTTTTCTTTAGATCAAATAATTTGAAAGGTTCTACTTAATTGAATAGAAGGCAATAAGATGGTGTAGTAAGGCAGGTGATTCAAACTAGGCAGTCGAAGATGTTGCTAAGAACAAACTAATTTTTGTTAGAGGCATCATAACTTTAGAATGCTCTGATATCATGTTGAAAACACAAGATTCAAAAAGTATTTTATGAGCAACCGGAGTTTTTGTCATTGAATCAGAAGAAAACATGATATGTATTTAATACAAGTTTAGAATGCTAAACTATGGACTAAGTAGTCACATAACCAAAGAAGGAAAAAAGATTCTTCAAGTGTCTCAAATCGCAGAAGTGTATGATAAATGTCGTGAAAGCCCACTAAACTTCTGCTTATACAATGATCATAATATTTCACAATGCATACGACTATTGCGTTGGATTAAACACAAACTCTACAATAGCTATCATATTTATGTGCTACTATCCCTTACACATTGCCAATCTATTTCAGCTTCTTCAACGTGCATCATTATCAAAATGAAATGGACCGTGTGAATTGTAGAGTAGTTGGTAACTATATAACTATTGCGGGTGTGTTTGGTACAGAGGAAAATATTTTTCAACAAATATTTTTTTATTTTTTCATGTTTGGTTGGTTTAAATGTTTTGAAAAATATTTTTCAAATCAATTTATTTTCCTCAAATTTAAGGAAAATGACTTCCTTCCAAAAGTTAAGAAAAATATTTTTCAAAACTCTTATCCAATTTTAAATTTTTTTTTATCTCATTCATATTACGATCCTCCTCTCTAAATTTTTTTTAAATAAAATAAGATTAAAAATTTATTTTTTAAAAAAAATTATATTTTAAAAATTTTAT